>LTAE01002187.1:71365-83523 GCA_001647135.1 Pontederia paniculata | reverse complement strand
ATATAATATAAATTCACTACAAGAATAACTTAATTTAGCGAGAAAATATATCATCACCAAAACGTCGCTAAAAAATCAACGACGGTTTTACGGAAAAATAGTACTATCACTAAATATTAGTCGTTATTAGCAACGGACATTTTCTATTGCTAATTTTGTCGCTAGATTGTCACTGGTCTGTCATTGGTTCTCAATTTTTTAAAAAAGTGAGTGACTTTTCGTCGCTAAATAGTCCAAGCTATCGTAAAACTGTTGCTACTCCAGAGTTAAAGTCATCGCGGATCTATAGCTAAACCGTCTTAAAGTTGTCGCTAATTGTTATATTTCGTCGCTATGCTATCGTAAAATATCGAAATAAATTTTGTCTGATTCGTCGCTAAACCGACGTTGATCTGCCGCTAATTTGTCGTAAAGTATCAAAACTTAAAAAAATAATAAAAAAACCATCGATGATTTGTCATTAATTTATTGTTAAACCATCCCTAATTACGAAATCGGTGAAAAAAGTAAAATAATTTATTTACATAAAACATTATATACAATATATATCATCACATCCAACATATATACTCATCTATGCACAACACAAAAAATATGTCATATAAAATTACTAACAATCACATTACCTCAAAATATCACAATACAAGCTTTAAATCATCACAACACAAAAAGTCTAATCATCACATCAAAATACAACAAAGTTTTTTTGTCAAATACAAAGAGTCTAATCATCAGACGGAAGAGTGCGATGAGTGCGATTGCGAATCAAACTCAGGACCTCCAGCAATAGTGGTCTAACTCTATCATCTACGACCTCTAACACAAGGTCCCTCATCTTAGCCAAAGTCATAGGGGCGAGTGCGGCGGCCGAACATGAAAGACTAGCGACAAAAGAAGCACTCGCTTGCGAACTCAATCTGCCTAACTCATGATCCTCTTTAGTAAGTCCTGCAACTTCTTTCCATACCTCCTCGTCGACTTCGAGATATTCGTTGGAATTATCCCCATACTTCTCTGCCATAAACAAATCATATGCCTCTTACAAATAAAAAATAATTATTTTCATACCAAATACTTAAGGAGAAATATTTGAAATGAATGTTATAAAAATATATCGCAATTTATTTTGCTTGCTTTGAGATGAACCAGTTGGTCTTCTTATTGATGTAAACTTCTTTGTAGATCGTTCGGAAGTTAATTTTGCCACCACTTGCCAACTCGTACAACAATCACATTTCACATATTAAACAATTTACTTGAACTATTTCATGATAAGATTCAAAATTAATTTAATTTGAAAAAGATACCATTTTTTGTTTATGCTCTTTGAACGCAATAGAGCCTCTGCATTGGTGTGCCGCATCCGACTTAGATAATCTATTATTTTTGTCGGTTATTGACTTCTCTTGATATTCGGGTGACATCCTACATTGAAAACAATAAGTGTTGAAAAAAAATGTAAATATAATCCAATTATTACTTACCAAATTTCACAAAGAAAATAGCAAATTTTTTTTGAAATATGCGGAACATGCTTGTCCTTTGCTTCAAGAATGTTATTTTTTCGTCAGTAGCAAGTCTTGCATCTCTTGAATAATACTTCTCTAAGACGAGTAGAAGCTACATTATTGAAGACCTTTATTATATCATCTAGAAGGCCTTCCTCCTATTTATACTTAGCTTGAAAAGACAACTTGTTATTATTTTGTAAATCAATTTGAAATACTTGGCCTAAAATTATTTACCTTAAATGCATTGTACATGTCATCCTGATAAGGCAACAGAAGGTTCTTCCAATGAGCACAACCTATTAGAAGCCTCGAAAGAACGAACTCATTGATTTCTCGATGAATACATCCCGGGATGAGAGCATACTTAAATTGATTAAGGCACTTTAACATTATATTCATACATTAAGAAAATTTGCTTTTAATAAATCATATATTATGAACTCACAAATTATCCTTGTCATCCACTGAAACTCTAGTAAAAGGTATGGCGTCGTAACGGTTTCGTTAGGATATGAAGATCCAACATGAACATTGTCTGAAATAAAATGTTAGCAATAATAAATATTAACAAAAAAAATGAAATATTACTTATATGAGAGTCAAGACCAATCATAGACACATTCTTTCCTAGTGGCGTGTCATGATTAGTGCCGCTCCCACGAGCTCTCCCACAATCACGAGGATCTATAACCTCTAATAATATATATATATATATATATATATGAGGTTGATGGATGTAAGCGCAGTATTTTACAGCCTTTCATATAAAAAGCTAAATCGTGGCTAAAAGCCTTCGTGGAGAGGTATTCAGCCAGCGAGCGACATTGCTAACAGGTTTTCAACAATCAAAACGATTACTCTCTTCTCTCTCCTCCTATTTTCGCTCATTCATCCTCTCTTCCAAACAACATTTTTTTACGTGTCTTCCTATGGACTGGTGTTCATGTTCAACTATTATTTTTTCTCTTCTAGATCTCTCTCCTCTCCCTCTCTGTCTCTCCAGCAACATCTCTTTTTTCCTCTCCCTCGCTCTCTCCACTAACATCCCTGTCCGCGTCTCTCTCCTTTCTCTCTAACAGTATCCGCTGGTGCTTTTGAGCGCTTGATCCAAATCTAACGGTTAAAATAGATGAACTGCAATTTGCAGCGCTGTATATTCATTATTTCCTATATATATGTATATATATATATATATATTATTCATAACATGTAAAAACATATACAAAATAATGAATGAATGTGACCAAGAGCTTGAAAGTGACTAATCAATTAGAACAAATTAAGAGAAGGAAAATGAATGTGCTGCAACAAGGAAAATATACTCTGTAGTACTTCTTCCAACTACAAAATCTACTCATAACTTATTCAAGAAGAAAGACATAACATATACAAATCTACTCATATTACTTTTTGTTTCCCTTTGATGTTCATCATAATGTTGAATATGTTATCAAATACATTCTTTTTCACATACATAACATCTAGATTATGGTGCACTATATATATATAATATTATTATTCATAACATGTAAAAACATATACAAAATAATGAATGAATGTGACCAAGAGCTTGAAAGTGACTAATCAATTAGAACAAATTAAGAGAAGGAAAATGAATGTGCTGCAACAAGGAAAATATACTCTGTAGTACTTCTTCCAACTACAAAATCTACTCATAACTTATTCAAGAAGAAAGACATAACATATACAAATCTACTCATATTACTTTTTGTTTCCCTTTGATGTTCATCATAATGTTGAATATGTTATCAAATACATTCTTTTTCACATACATAACATCTAGATTATGGTGCACTATATATATATAATATTATTATTCATAACATGTAAAAACATATACAAAATAATGAATGAATGTGACCAAGAGCTTGAAAGTGACTAATAAATTAGAACAAATTAATAGAAAGAGAATGAATGTGTTGCAACAAGGAAAATCTACTCTATAGTACTTCTTCCAACTACAAAAGCTACTCATAACTTATTCAAGAAGAAAGACATAACATATACAAATCTACTCATATTATTTTTTGTTTTCCCTTTTATGTTCATCACAATGTTGAATATGTTATCAAATACATTCTTTTTCACATACGTAACATCTAGATTATGGTGCACTAGATTTGAGGACCAATATGATAAATTCCAAAGTATATTATTTCTTTTCCAATTATGATCAATATCAAATTCAAGTGGTCAAATTGTGGGTGCCTTTAGCCCAAAAGTTATATGACCAATCATATTAGCTTGCAATAAATGCTTCAAGACTATTCATTCTAATTATTGGTAATTTTTCCTATAGTTGCCTTATGAAAAGAATTTCTATCACGTCGCATGGAGTGCTCGATCAGCAAAACCATTCGATGAAAATCAAATCAACACATTTTCCTATCATGTTTCAAGTAAAATGACTATGTATTTTTCACATAAAGCGGACATGCAAGTTTTCCTTTAGTGCTTCATCCACTTAACATTTCATATGCAAGAAAGTCCATAATCGTCCATAACAGTGCCGCTTTCATTACAAAGTTTTGCTTCTTTGAACTGTAATATGCCAAAACTTCATTCTCACATAACATTTTCAATTCATCA
This sequence comes from Pontederia paniculata, assembly GCA_001647135.1. Taxonomy (NCBI): domain Eukaryota; kingdom Viridiplantae; phylum Streptophyta; class Magnoliopsida; order Commelinales; family Pontederiaceae; genus Pontederia; species Pontederia paniculata. The sequence goes on along the minus strand of LTAE01002187.1, from coordinate 79,402 downwards.
ACAAAATGCCTAAGATACATTTCTATACTCTTGCTTGGAAACTTTGGACCACAAATTATGCAAGTAAAAAATATGTGTTCCCTACACATGCACATATTTGGTGAAAGATTATAAGGAGCAACAAATACATGCCAACCAACATGAGTATGATGTTATTGAACCCCCAAATGGATTGAAACCATGAGTGCAAACACCTAATCTTATATTGTGAAACAATGCAGCAAAATTAGGATGACATGTGCTAAAATAATGTCACGCTTCTGCATTTGAAGGGTATATCATAATTGAGGGATCACTTCGCACCCCCTCCGCATGTCATCGCATAAATTGTGCAGTATTCTTGGATAAAAATAAGTGTTGCAATCTTGAGATGATAAAAAAATATATGAATATTGTAACAGAGATATACCTCTTATTACTATTAGAGTTTGACTTTGGTTTGAATCGAGACTCACCACATACATAATAATTTGCTATGATCCTTGTAATACGACATGCAATGGTTGTGACAAGTATCAATCTTTTGGTACTCTAATCCAAGTTCACTCATCATTCTCTTGGATTTATAATAATTTTCAAGAAGTTTTTCAGATACAGACAACATATTCTTGATAATATAAATCATTCTGCCAAAATACTTCTCACTCATATTATATTCAAACTTCAAATTCATCAATTGTGAAATAGAAGATAAGATACTTTGTTGATCGCAACCATTTTGAAAGAGGTTCGTCTCCATTTTTAAAAGATTATGAAATTTGGAAGCTGAACGATTAGGAGTTTTTTTTCTCTTTGTTTATGCTTTCGATAAAATGTAGCATGAACTTTTGCATATCACACCATATCAATGTATGAATTTTTCGAAGAATCCACACAATTGGCTTGATTACTTGAACTTTCAACTTTTCAATACTTTTCACCATGTAATGTCCAATTCTAAATCCATCTCGGCATAATATCTTAGTTTTAATTTTTTTTATTCTTACAAATCGCACATGAACAACGGATGCGATCAAGAGAATCACTTGCACCTCATTCTTCATATGCAAATATTAATAATTCATCAACTCCGTCCTTAAAATTTTTATGAACATAATTATTATCATCTTTCCATTGAAAAATTCAATTACTATCAGGTCTCACTATATCTCATAAATATGAATGAAACATGATTAATTATGAAATAAATATAATTAAATACGAATGAAACATTATTAAATAGGAACTAAATATAATAAAAATGATTAAATATGAATAAATAGGAACTAAATATGATTAAATATGAACGAAACATGTGTGAGGAGGGCGCCGCCCGCGCCTCACGTGAGGAGAGGAGGTTGAGGGAGGACGCCGAAGAGGAGGTCGAGGGAGGTGAGGGCCATACCGATGGCAAACAGATGGTGAACGGTGGTGACAACACAAAACAAAAAAGGAAGATGGGGGAATTTAGGACATGTGAATTAGTGACAGAGAAAAGTGTCACTAAACTGTCGCTAGTTACGAAGTTTTTTTTAAAAATAATGACTACTTCTTTTTTGTCTTTAAAACGTCGCAAAATTTGTCATTATTAATGACAAGATTTTTTCGTCGTTATTTCTGTCGTTAATCCATCATAAATAATTTCTAAAAAAAGTAAATTCATCATTTTCAGTTGTCATTACTTTGTCACTAAGTTGTTGCTATTAGCGATGAGTAATTTGATGTCGCTAAAACTCATTATTCTTGTGATTATAGTCATAATATATTAAATTATATTTATCGAACTTTATTTTTAAGCATATAAAGTTTTTAAAGTAATAAAAAATGATAACAAATGAAAAAAATATTAAGATATATTTAACAAACCATTGAATATATTTGTATTTTAATAGGTTTAATGAAGGTGTACACTACAACAAAATTGATCAGTTGCCACATATTTTTTCATGGCTATAGCCATCATTATCGTGGATACAAATTTATATCCATGATATTTTTCGTGGCAATCACTCGTGGCTATTGATGGTGTGGCTAATTCTTAATTACTACAAATGTTAATTTTTGTGGCTAGTGCTCAATTGCCACGAAAGTTACTTTTCGTGACTATTATGTGTTTCAATAGCCACAAAATATAATTGCGACAAATNTATATATATATATATATATATGTATTCAAAGTCCATAAAAATTTTCTTTTAAAATAAAAATGATTAATTCGTAAGGTGACAATGGAGGTGTCAAAGTCATTTGTGGATGTATCTCCACCGCCATATGTCTTATAAAAATATTTTAAGTTTACTTTTTTATTTTATAATTTTTTTGAAAAAAATGGAGGTAAATATTTTTTATGAAAATAAATATTGTTATTATTCTACATTTTGATAAAATTTCTATTGGTCAATTTTGCGTATACAAAATTATTATTATATATTTAATATATACATTATTTTTTATAATTAAAGTACACTTTATGATAACCTTAGATTTTTTTTTGAAATAAATCTGGTTTTTAGCTTATTAAAATAAATAAATTAATAAATATTAAAATATATTTTGATTTTTTGTTGAATATTAAATTAATAACATCCATTATTTATACAATGAATATAATTAACTATAAAATTCAAATTCGTGGCAATTATATACATTTATTGTCATGAAAAAAATTATTATGGTAATAACTATATATTTATTAACATGATGATAATTATTTGTGGTTATAGTTGAATTAATATCCATGAACTGCAAACATGACTATAAGGTATATCTATAACCACAAATGTACATATGTGATTATTAATTTGTGGCTATAAACATATTTGTTGTAGTGGTACCCTATGTAAATAGCGTACATCGTGTCTCAAATTTTATACACCATTGGATTTGAAATGTACGATTAAAAATAAATAACATATGTAATATTTATATTTCTTACTTATTTTTTTAATTATAGATTTCAAATCTAACGATTCAAAAGATATATAGAAGATATATATATCCTATTTAAATAAGATACACATCTAATAAATCTTATTTTAATACATATTTATTTTAAAAAATATTAAATCGTCTATATGATCTAATGACCTTGACTAATTATTATATGCACTAGTTAAGACTTAGAAATCTTGAATCATTATTTAACTCGATTAATCTGATATTCATCCTTAATCTTAATCATAATTTTGTAGTAAGTGATATTTTGAAAATAAATTTTTTATTATACAAAAAAAAGACTAACAACCCCAAAAGTTTTTTTTCACCAAAACTACGAAAAAAAGCATACCTATCTCACAACTGCCACTTCCGGTTACCAAGGACCCGGCCAAGAGACGTTCGAAACAGCCGCCCATTTTTCATGCACATGCAGGCACGTAAACCCCTCGACCGAAAACACATGGCCACCACCACCATCTCCACCTCCACAAATTCTAATTAAGCCAACACCACAAACTCCTCCCTCCCCGTCCACAACATACCATGCCGACCACTAACACGTACGTGCGCCCTATAAATCCACCCCCTTACCTCCCCTTCTTCCCTCAGGCCTGCAACAATAAAGCAATAAGACTACGTACTACCTTCCTCATCTCGTCAACCACTCTAAGGCGGTAGTACTCCGGCCGAGAAGTGCGTCGCCGTCCGCCGCCAGCAAATGGAGATGAAGAAGGTCGCCTGCGCTGCCATCATCGCCGCCGCCTCGGTCACCGCTGCCTTGGCCGCAGAGGCCTCTGCGCCCGCCCCTGCTCCCGCCAGCGGCTCTTTCGTGGCCGTCCCGGCCGTCGGAGCTGTGGCTGTTGCATCCGTCCTCTCCTTCTTTGCCTTTTACCTGCAGTAGACTCTCATGGAGTCAGAGAGAGAAGAAGAACATGTAGCCGTGTTTGTTACTTGAGTCTATTATTCCTGTCTATATGTTCTTCTTTCATGATCTTTAATTTTGCCGTCGCTGTTTGCTGATGGAGTACAGTTGCCTTGTGTAAGGATTGGATGGAGAATTCCTTTGGTTTTTAATTTACTTTATGAATTAATGAAATAAGATGGTCCTTAATTTATAATACGAGCTTTCTTTATATAATTATTAATCAAGTTTAGTTGACGTAAATAACTAACATTTTTGTCAATTCGATCGTATGAATATAATTTTACTTTTTATTTTAATTTCGAATTATTTTTGGACATCAAGATTCCAAACGGGTACCAAAAAGAATATAAAAAGAATATGATGAATTATATATGTTTATGATCGAGTTTAGAGCTTAAAGCGCCACAAACCATATATACATGTTTAGCTGATCTTTAATTATGTCATTTTTTTTATTTTCCTTTCATATATTCAGTTTATGGGTTGTAATTCGTAACGAATGTAAAAACCCATGTTTACCAACAATTTATTATATTAGTTAATATTGGAAATAGCAGATGGAGACTGATCATCCAAAAAAAATTTTAGGAGTATATATGTAATTTCATTATTTTGTGGGCGGTTGCCCTAGCTCCATCATATATATGTTATCTTTGGAGCGGTTATGTACTCTTTGAACATTAACATAGTGGAAAAACTTTCTGCGACGACCGTGAACGTAGGAGATCCATCTTCGAATCACATAAAATTTATGTGTATTTTTCTGAATTTATTGTGATCTTTCTATTTTTGTTTTTCGTATTTCCCAACATTTAAGTTGTTACATGGACTGAATCCTAACAGGATTCGAACCTAGGAAGCACCGTAGCTGTAAACTTTAAATAATAAGTCGCTAAAAATGATGCCAAACGTTTCAGAAACGAATTTAAAAAATCGACATTTATTCCTTTTTTTTCGTTGACTTGTTTGCACCGTTTTTAGTGTTTACAGAAACCGGAGGTTTAAAGTGATGTTTTGCATTATTTCAATACATTGGTCTATTAATAATAGGACATAGATTATAAATTAGGAGAATAGAACTTTGTCAATGTTCTGAAGTTCTTTTATAAGACGGGATCTTTTAACTTTTATTTAGTTAAACCAAACGAAAAGATCATTAAGCATTAGCTTTGTTGCTTTAATTTGAATATCTCTTATTCAGCAAGTGGAATCTGATTATTTCAGTTGGTACATCTTACCTTTTTCATTTCCTTTTCCTCTATCTATTTAGTATTTACTCTCCTCTCCTCCTACATATTTCCAATTCTATTTTGGCCTATTGACATTCATTTATTTCCTTTTTGAAAGTTTTCCTTCCATTTATATAAAATTTTCTACTTTATTTTTTTTTACAAATTTGCACATGAATCTGGGTTTTTTTAACCAATTTGTGAGTTCACCAGCCGGTCTAATGACTATTTAAGCTTGTATGTAAATCGAATCGGTTCAAGCTTTCGTTCATGATTATATTAGTTTGATTTTAATAACATTGGTGGAGTCAGGACATTATTAACTGGTTTATAAATAATTAAGGAAGTATTATTTTTCATGTCGTCACATGTTATAATAATTATTTAAAATGAAATTAGAAGAAAAAACCATTATTTCTATCCCTAATGCATACAACTATATCTTATATATAAAATTTGGAAGTTTTTTTTATAACTATGCGTATTTTAATATCATGCCCTCTTAATAACTAGAGCTAGCTCCATTGCTTGATAAATTATTTAAAATGAAATTAGAAGAAAAAACCATTATTTGTATCCCTAATGCATACAACTATATCTTATATATAAAATTTGGAAGTTTTTTTATAACTATGCGTATTTTAATATCATGCCCTCTTAATAATTAGAGCTAACTCCATTGCTTGATAAATGTCATACCTCTTTGGCACTCTCGCTAGTAAAGACTTCGAATTTGTCTAAAAAGTATCACCTCTTTTTTTCGGTTCCAAATTCAATATGACTATACAACTGAATTAATTAGTTTAAGTAACAAACATCCTTGGTAAAAAAATATTGAGCTCATTTAAACTCCTAAAACTTCAGACCTATGTTATAGTCCATCATTCATGTTGGTAATATTAAGCTTTGGTCCACACCATGATACCCAACACAACTCATGAAGCATCATAAAGAAAACACAGACTATATTTTTTATGGCAAAAATAGACTATATTCACATGAGTATTAGGAAATATTTAAGATAGCTTTGTGTCATTACTTCCTCCTTGCCCTAGGCTTTATCTTGTCAGTCCTCCCTTATTTCACCAAATTATTATATCTATCTAGTATTGATACTTCATCTTCTTGTATTTTGTTTGTAACTATATACTTGAAATTTTAGGACATAATATGTTTAAAATTTAAATTCAAACTCAGTTACGAAGATAAAAGAAAATAATATGAAATTCAAAGTCCAAAGAACCTGAAATTCGTTAAAAGAGTAAGTTCACGCAGATCCCTTATCGCTATATGACATTTTTTCTAGATGAAGTTTTTTATATAGATCCGTTAGATGTGTTGTTAAAACAAGTTGATGATTGTTTTATGTGCTCACGACCTATTTTCAATTTTTATTTTATTAAATTAGATTGGGAAAATTTTCATATTATTAGATCTGTACATAAATATTTTTCATTTAGCTCTTAAATGTTGGTAATTGAGAGAAAGGACAAATCCTAGTTAATTAAAATTAGGAACAATTCCTAGCTAAAGATTATTTGGGTTCGAAATGTTAGTTGATTAATCGGATACCTCCTGAACCTCCAAAATTTATGAAATTAAATGGGTTAGATGCTTTGTGTCTATTTTTCATGGGATTTGAAATCGTATCAATATGCACTAATCTTTAAGTATTATTTTTAGAGGATATTTCTATAGAAGTAATCTTTTACATTATATGATAATATTGTACTAAATTATTTATGTCCATCATATTATCTTATTTATTATTTTAATTTATAAGTATGTAGATTGCTTGTGAAGTGATAATTTAGATTGTCACAGAAAATGTGACAATCTAAATTGTCACTTGGGTGATAATCCATTATATTTTTTTTCATGTTCGTTTTTGAAAGTTTTATTCAAATAAATGATATAAATAACCAAATAAATAATAATATATTATTTTTAAGTATTTTTATCATTATCATTAAACAAAACATTGTTATTTATATTAATTAATATGATTAATTAATTATATTAGACTATTAATATATTATAAATAATAAATAATTTATTATTAATTATTTGAATAATAATAATAATTTATTATTATCATTTTTAGAAAAGAATATACTATACATTTTATAAATTTATTTATTTTTGTATAGTTTTATGAGTTTAGGATATATATTTGTGAATCAAGTTCATGGAATTCAAATCAAATTTATATAAATTTGCAAATCTAACTACTTTTTTCAGGTGTATTTTGATAAAAAATGTGCATTATTTATTAATATTTTTTATATAATAAATATTATTTAACATATTAACTATGCATAGTAAACAAATTAATATACAACAACAACAACAAGAAGAAGAACAAAACAACAAAGCCTTATCCCCCACTAGGTGGGGTCGGCTAAAACAAATTAATATACATTGCCGATAATTTAATAAGTGACAAAGATGCATAATAGAACATTGATTAATTTCTTTAAATTTAGTTGACCATTCCAAAGGGATAAATTCTCACTACAATAAAAATTGATCAGTTGTCACATATTTCTTCATAGTTATAGGCATCATTATCGTGGCTAAAAATTTATAGCCATGATATTTTTCGTGACAATCACTCGTGGCTATTGATGGCGTGACTATTGCTTAATTGTCACAAATATTAATTTTCGTGGCTAGTGCTCAATTGCCACAAACGTTACTTTTCGTGACTATTATATGTTTCAATAGCCACAAAATAGAATTGCGGTAAATAATAATTTTTTCGTGGATAATAATCACTACAATAATATTATATATTTCAATAACCCGACATATTGAGAACGCACGCCGGCCCACCACGGGGCCCGATAGCCCAAGCCCGTATGAGACGACATGACGAAGCCCATTTTTCCTTTTTTTAAATCCGCACCCGAGTCCATTATCCCATGGCATACATAAGAAGTAAATTATATTGAAAATTAGGAGGAG
>LTAE01002187.1:46507-59312 GCA_001647135.1 Pontederia paniculata | reverse complement strand
AGGTGTTTCACCGTGAAACACCTGAATGATCAACCGTCTATCTTTGAATATGTGGTTGAGATTAAAAGAGGAGAGAGAAAATGATTATATTATTTTAGTTAGGTGGTTTTAAGTTATTTTTAATTTAAACCACATATTTAAAGATAGACGGTTGATCACATGGGTGTTTCACGGTGAAACACCTGGAGAGGTGTTTCACCTCCATTAAACCCATATATATATATATATATTATATATATATATAAGTAAGTATATACTAGTAGATACAATCAATATATAAAATAAGTGCTAAAAAAATGATATTTTCTATTTGGTATAGTGGTTAAAGAGTTTTGAGTATTTTCAAATTTTTTATTTTACTTTTATATATATCGACTCCCCCTAATTTTTCGTTCTGGGTCCGTCCTTGAACCAGATATTTATACAACCATGAAAAAAAGAATAAAGGCAGCAATAAGTCCCATTGAAATCTTCCAATAGCGCATGAAAGAAAATCTTTGTTAAGTGGCAAGCCTGCCTACAGAGACACAAGGATTGGCACTGCGAAATCGATTTCATCCTCCGAGCCAAACTATTCACATAATACACAAATCACACTGAAATTGGCAAGGGAACTGAGTTACATTATAATAAATCAATCAAGATCAATACAAAGACCATTTTTCCATTTGACTGGAGTCAGTTAAAGAAAAGAGGACTGACAAAAGGAAGAGTCAAGTAAGAGTGCCTGATATTTGGCAGTCTCGTGGGCATCTGATGTTAGCTATGTACAAGGGAAAGAACAATTGTGGACATTAGAGCAAGACAAGGCTGTACCGTTCATTTCAAAGCTACAATTTTGTACTGTTATGCTCCAACATGAAACTATCTTAACTAACAGAGCTCAGAATAACAGAAGAAGGCAGAGATCTCGGCTTCTCGTCCCCTGTATATGGGTGAACATCAGACAGTTCTCTTATGCGCTGCAGAAGAGACTGTGGTATGTGATGCATCGCACTCTTCCTTTGTGGTTCAGCCTAAAACGCAGAATGCATACATTCAAACAAAAAGTATTGACTCCATTATAGATAAATGATAGAAACTGGTAAACTATTTTGGATGCTTGTAAATTTATGCAAACACAAATTTAAAATATAACTCTATAGAGGATGAAGAATGAAGAGAAATTACAACACCCTGGATGCCTATGAAGTATCATGTAAAAGCTCAATGGATATTGTTTCTTCAAGAATTATCCAAACTGAACAATTATTCAAAACTGTGGTATTGTCAGTATATAAAACTTGTGTACATAAGTATGATATGTTATGTTCGTTATCGTATGGTATGGTATGGTATGGTATCGATCTAAAATGAAAGAACTCACTGGATAGTGTATTTTCTTAAATGCATAAACATTACAATTTTGCATCTAGATTAAGGGGCATGTGCAAAGATAACCATCAATTCATGCTATAAACACTAGTGTGACCCACATCATGTTTACCTTTTATTATCTACTAAAGTTGTCATCCTAACTGTGGACCTAATAATTGAAATCAAGATCATAACCATCAAAACAGCCTACACATAGACTAAAGATCACCTTAAGAAGGTAAACCTTTGCATTTGTACCAGTAGAAGCCAACATTATTTAACAAGAAAAAACACTTCTAGGAACCATGCAATTAAAACCACGTATGATTATTCTTCCCTTGCATGATTTAAGAGGCCAAGTGTATGAAGTTCAAATAACATAGTTTCAATGATACAATAGAATAAAGTCAATACTCTAACCTTCCTTTTGTTTTGAAATTGAGTAGCACTGGCCTTCAAGAGGTTTCTCCATTTATCCTGAAAGTCACATTGTTTATAATTAACAGAGATTTCTTAAGGAATTATCACAATCTTTTACCAGTTCTAATGATAAGAACCTTTAGATCAACAGATGTGCGAGCGGCAGATGTTGAGAACAACAGCTTCTTAATTTCAGTCCATCTGCCAACTCCACATTGCGAAACACCTTCAATGAGTTTGGTCACCTCTGAAAGAGTCCAAAGCCTGTGTGGTTTTCTTTTAATCCCAGATTTAGCCTTTTTAGATGATCTAACTAAAAATTTTGATATGTCACTTTGAGAATCTGATGTCAAATGTCTGGAAGCATAAGTTGGCCTTGAATCAGATCCTGATAAGTTGTCTTCATTGCCCACGGCTCCATTAAACTGATAAATGAGAAAATTACATGAACCATGTGGGTCTGTGTTAGATAAGATGCCTTATTGTGTTAGATAAGATGCCATGTGGGTCTGTGTTAGATAAGATGCCTTATTGTGCATACTGATAAAATAAGATAATAATAAATTATATGAATCCATTGCATAACAAGAATGTAGTGGTTAATGGACCAAACAGATTGCAAATTGTACGTGTATGACATGGTTGGTTCCAAGATTAGTACATAATCCTTCATAATAAATCTTATTCAATTTAGTTTCATATGTTGACAGACAAAAGAGACAAGTAGGCAGTTCTATACATTTATCAACAATGACCACCCCCAAAGATCCTCCAGAAAACAATTTACATGTAGGAGGTGTACGAAGAAATCTCTAAAAGCTGAAGTTTGTTAGACTGCTATAAGATTTTCATACAATTGTTTGTGGTTGTATTTGAATTCTAGTGATCATGAGAGAAAATTTCAGAAGTCATCACCCTGAGTTAGCTAGAACAAGAAATGAGAAAGGAAAAACTATCCTCGGAAAAAGAAATAAATAGCATCAAACAAACATATTGTTCTGTATACCTCTTAGTTCAGTTGACATGCCACACAAAAGTTTAATTGGTTGAATATGAAAATTTACCTCCCTACCAAATTTGAAGACACTTTTTAGAAGGAAATTGATGATCCGATTAACATATGATATGCAACAACAATACATAACACAAATGGAAATGAGAATTATGATTCGATAACTGCAATTGAATACAATCAAACTTGAATTTAAATAATCCACAAGATAATTTTCTCACCAAAATGACAGGACTTCTCCACGGACGACTTCTTCGAGGCCTCAGATTTCTTGGTTTCTGGATAACAGACCAAGAAGGACATTGGTGATGAAACAGCAGGCCCAATTTAGACTCATTTGATGGATACTTATCATCTGATTCGGAACAAGACAGGTTGCTTCTGTTTGCAATATAAGAAACCTCCAATCTTCCACTATTACATGTGGATTTCAGTTGTGATGTTTCTTGATTACATCCTTGAATACATTCCAGCGATCTCTTGTTTGTTGTAACTGCACTTTCTTCATCTTCCACATTTAGGGACCCTAACTCATCTTTGTCTTCAATGGAAGCATATATCCTTCTGCTATCTTCCTGACTAGAATGTATAGACCTCTCAGTACATTCCTCAACAGTCGATCCATTGCTGTCAGATATACTACAAAATGGAATAGGTAAACCTTCAAAAAGGTGATTTGTCGTCCAAAACATTTGATCTTCCTCATTGTTAGAAGTTAAGCTACATGTGAGGAGACTGGGATAGATTTCAGTTTCAGTACTGCTGCGCAAACCAAAAGCTTCATGATGTTTGATCCAATGCTTGCTATCGTCGTATGTATCCTGGCCAGAAGCACTTCCAATATCATCGGCATATTTATAATTGTGGACATCGTCGGTTAACAATATGATTTCATCAGATACGGGAACACAAGGTGTAGTAAATACATTTGACAAGTCTAAGAATTCTGCTTCAGCGGAATCATTATTTCTGCCTTGCGTTTGCAGTTCTGGCCCACAGTTAATGGATAACATATTTTGTGAAGCATGGCTCCCCAAGAAAAATTCTGAAAGATAATGATGTTGAAGTTTAATTGAAACAGCATAAAGTATTGCTGAATATAAGCATCAAACAAAATCAAAATGCAAAGAAAAAATGTGTACCTGAAAGAAAATCAGGGAATGCAGAAGCACACTTGTTCTGCCGAAAGAGCTCCTCCTCATATCCTTGGCATGTAGCGTCAGCAAACTGTACGAAAGGTTTTATTATGGTAGAAAAATACATAGAACTTGTTGGTGACACTGAAAAAATGTATCAGAAGGGGACAAAATATGCACAAAAGATAAAAGGAATTCAGTGAAGGTAAACCAGTAGTCTAAAAGAAAACTATCAACTGGACAAGAAAAAGGAAAAATAAAACAGAACCCGAATGCTCCTGAAAGAGGTCTTTCCCAGAAGCTCATCAGAGCGTAGCATTAACAAACTGCGGGAAAGATCTGTTTGTAGTAGAATAACATATAGAACTTGTTTCTGACATGGCAAAGATACATCAGGAAAATTTTTGAAAGGGATGCAAGAAACAAAATGAATTTAGTGAACGATGCAAGATATTTTTGAAAGGGATGCAAGAAACAAAATGAATTTAGTGAAGGAAACCAGTAATTCCAAAAGAATGCTATAAAGCACATAAAAGAAAATAAAATATATGTTAATGCTTACCCTATAACTTTGATTAAGAGACAAACCTAAAAGCTCTGAAACTACCTCCAACTGGTACTCGCATATTCGCATTTACAATATACAAAATACAAATAAAAGACAGATAATTCTAGATGGAGACTCCAAAGTTTTCATATCAATGAAATAAAAAAACATCTAAATCAGAATATTGTTTTTTTTTCAGAGGGACTGTAACTTGCAGTGAATTGCTTTTATTATTATCAGTGTCGCTTACCAACTGAGACCTGCATTTAAGCTCCTGCTTCCTAACAGGTGTGGCATCAGAATGCACCATCTCTGAAAAAGTAGGAAAAATATCACGATACATGTCAAAGAAAATAAGCATCTCTCCAAGATAATCAAACAACAGTTGTCAGAGATTCATCACCAATAATTGCTTCCTATTGTTAGTATTTTATTTTCATATTTTGTGGATTTCTTGATAATCTTACCACATCCAACCAGAAAATTTTCAGAAGAAATTAAATCTGTTTTAATGTCACTGAAAGATGCAAAATAAAAAACTCTATAATAAGAAAAAATTATTATCAGAAGCCACTAAGATACATAAAGAAAGTAACTATCCCAATGCATAGTGTGATAAAGCAAGAGACAAAACAACGCAAAAGATTTTGTGGGGTAATCAAACGCAATGCGTAGGTAACAGATGGAAAATTACACACCTGATCATACAAAAGCATCAACATGCAAATCACAAGCCTTGTAGTATGCTTGAGATAGCAAATGCAATGAACTAGATAAGATAAGTATCTAACAGATACTAATACCATTACCAAAATCTGTTTTCCGATCTGATAGAACAATGGGATGGATCAAATCTTCAATGACCAAGCACCCTTTCGCATCCTCTGGTTTCGTAAACATGAGATCATGACTCAAATCAAGTTCAAGTGTTGGTTCTAAAAGCATATGCTGAAGGTCCATGGTTTCATCATCAGAATCAGGGAAAAGGGCCTTGCTTTCTTCAATCTACAAAGAATCCCTTTTAATTAGTGACCACAGAAAAATGCCATCAATCTTGTCAACATAATCAGGAAAGTAAAAATCCGAAAAAAAAAAAGATATCACACACCTTCATGAGCGATAAATCTCTCTGCCCCATCTTAACTCGAGCATCACATTTCAACACTATGTCTCCATGTCCATTGTACTGAAATTCCAATATCTCAGTCATTATGGAGAATCCTTGCCACATGATGTAAAAGGTAGAACCCATTAAGAGAAATCTAATACATAAAAACTAATCCTCTCAAAAAGTAATTAATGTTGTGCCTTTTACTTTTCAAAGATGAGGAGAATGATCTCAACCAAAGGAAAAAGTTAAGCAAAACGATAAAGAACATTGAAAACGCCAAATAACTCAAGATATTTAATGCATACAACAATTTTTTGCTAACTATGAACACAAAACTGTTTCCACAAATCCTCATGTTCAGTTCTACTTTGAGATAGTAATAATCCAACCTACTTTTAGGCTCCGTTTGTTTTGAAGTCTTTTCCAAGAAACAATTTCCATACTTTCCGCAATTTGGTAACAAAAAAGTTTGGACAAACGGAAAATACATTCTTGTTGACCAGAAAAATAAGTTAAATTTTTGGAAAATGAACTACACTTTTTCAAATGGGAAATCATTTTCCTCTCCAAAGTTTCTTCATTTACCATAAGACCACTTTCCTTCATAGTTAATGGTCATTAACCAACACCTGAAAATAAATCATTTTCCAAGAATTCACTTTCTTAAGAATTCATTTTCCTTATGAATTTACTTTCATAAAGAAAACCGGAGCCTTGATCGGACTTTGAAAAATCATCACCATCTTAAGAACCCACCTGAAATCTACAGGATCTCCTAGTTTTAGGAAGTAGGATGATTCACACTCCAACTAAGCAGTCCATCAGTTTGTGAAGTTTTGGTGGTACTGAAAATATTAAACTCAGAGCTAAATCAGATTGCAGCTTGAACAAGTAGTTGACAACTCATTTAGTCTGAGATCAACACAAGTTTGAAACATAATTAACGGACACTGCCCATAGGTGCATCCTCGCAGCTGGTCTTTGGCTTTACAACTGTGTTCAGCTGTTTTTTTTTCTCTTTTTTTATTTTCCAACTCTACGGAATATAAATGTCCTACATCTTGAAATTAAAACACAAAAAAGCTCAAAAAAGTTAGCTCAACACAATTTGTTCGGCGCAATAACTTCAGCACGAGTTCATTCACACTACATTACGATTCTTACAAACTAAACACCATCTACAAAATACTTTATCTTCCGAGTTCGTGCAGACCAGTCTTATCTGGAAACAAAGAACAACTCATAGCGTTCTTTGCGCCCATTAGAATCTACTAAACAAGAGTACATACAAATAACACACATTTCCGCACCATTAGTCCATTACTAAAAGGAGAGGACTCCACTTTTAACTGTTCCCCGAAAAGAACCGCTGAACTTTACCATCTCCAGTGCTCCCACACAAGAACATAAAAAATAGAGTGAACAATAACTAAAGAACGCATGAAAAAATACGAAAAAAAAATCGAAAATTTGCACCAGAAGCAACTTGAGCTCCCAGAAAAATCATGCAGGGAAGCATTCAAGAAGAAGAGAACAAGAACTGGAAGATGCAGAGAGGGCGAACAACGAAGAGAAGGATGCTTACCTTGCGGCGCGTGTGGAGGAGGGAAACCAAATGGAAGGAGGGAGTTGTGAGGGGGGAGAGAGAGAGAGAGAGACCGCCTTCACCTCTGCCTTCTTTTTTTGGGTTCCTTTGTGGGCTACGGACTCGAGGCGGGTGATGCAAAGTCGGATTGGAATTTAGAACTTAGTGGCGCGTGGCGTCCGAGAAAGACCCACTCGCGGGAGTGGGAAGGCGTGGACACGTGGCGGGCGTAGAAGGGGTGTCCGTTGCCCTCGGGCCCGCGGGTGTGATGCGCTCGGCGAAGACGACGGTGGCCGTTGGATTCGACGTCGGCAAAAGGGGCGGGATGAGTTCCAATGCCCTCGTTACTTTCTCCATTGTTTACTACAATTTATGGAGATTAGGGCTAAAATTCACTTAAGTTTTATATATCTTAAAATTATAATTTTTACAAAGGTAATTTCTGCATTTTAGACAATGTTTTGTTTATGCATGCACAATTTCTCCTAGAAAAAGAATTTATTTATATGTAACCATTCATGGACATTTTTTTCCCAGACAAGATAGTTCAATTATGATTTGAAAGTAATTACATTACATAAAAGCATAATATACAACTCAACTTTATTGGTTTAATAGGATTACTATCATGAGTCAGCAAGGCATATAATGAAATTAAACAATGACACGGTACACAACATAACCCTTTTTTTGTACAATTAAGAAGGTACATGATAAAGCTAACGAATTCACTTAGCACTTGCAGTGTATTATTATAACATGGCATTCAAACATAAAGAAATCACAAATCTTCTTGTCCTTGATCTGATAGCATGTCGACCATATTTTACATACCAAGTTGATATTCGAGAACTGCATAGAAGATATCACAAGCAGAGGCTGCAGGAGGTAATTGATAACTATGACTTGCATCAATCTCATAGATATGTCGAACCATTAAGCTAGGTTGTGCTCTTGCTTCGAGTTGTCTGATACTCAGATGCAAGGCCTTTGATTTTCACATCATAGTGAACTTCTTTGACTCTTCTTACATCACACTTCAATCCTGTCAAAAAAAAAAAAACGTTGGCCAAATCAGAACAAATAGAGGAAATGTAAGAATATTCGACAGATGAAGTATCAATGAGACAATGAGAAATAGATGCACCCAAGATACGGCTAGTGACAACTATCTGGACTCACCATCATTTTTTTTCCATAGAAAGTCATTCGCAGGTTAAGCATCCGAAATGCAGAATGACGATCAGTTAAGAAATTAAGTGCCTTCCTTGGGCAGTCTAATCACAAGCAGTAACTTGATTCACCACAAATCTTGGCCAAGAAGGCATGGTTGTGTCAGTTATAGGTCCAAGAGAATGGGCTAGCAAAAAAATCAACCAAATTAAGATGACTTTAAGTGCTTGATGCCTGAAATGCATTGCATGGTTGGATATAAACATTTCTCATCATTATTGTGTTGGACAAAGGCATCTCTCCAAATCAGTATGAACTCCAGTGACGACGAAATATTCAGTTCGAATATCCACTTCTTTGTGAATTGTATTTTAGATATTTTTCTTCGTTAATGACATGTTGGAAGTGCCTATTTAATTCACAAACACATGTGAGTGTGTGCGTGTGATACCTCATGTGTAGAGCACCTAACAACCTTACAACCCGTTAACTTTTAAATCATAATGAAAAGAAGATGATTAAATATTCAATGGTTATCAGCTGATCTCTGCTTCACATATTCATTGCTCCCATATGTACATGCAAATATTACCTCAAACTCTAATGTCCATGTTAATCGAAAGAAAAAAAAACATAACATCATGCTTCACCAAAACTAGCATCATTGGGAGAAAGTGGAGATGATCATGGTATGTTTATGAGTGTGTTTTGCTTACATTTGGAACTTGAGAGTAACAAAGAGCAGTCTTACCAGTTCATTTGACATAAAGCGTAATCCTGCACAAATCATCAAATGCATTAGTAAACTAAATAGAGAAACCTCCAACGAGAAGCATGAGCAAAAGTATGCCATGGAACAATTTTCCATATATAGATTTACAGCCCAAGTGAGCATATAATGATAAAGTGAACGTGAAATGCTAGAAAACAATAAACCATTACATGAGTAGCACCATAATTGAGAACCAGGGAATTGTCTAAATAACTTTCGCGTAACTCCTCACAATCATCAAGAAGGTTAGAGCTGTGGCTCATCAGATATCTATTATCAAGATGCTTTTAAGGAATCTAGTTTCAACCCGTTACAATTTCATGCAAATGACTTAAACATAATAATAATGAAAGAAGAACTAAAGAAAATATTTGTCCGCCATAACAGAAGGATATTTTAATAATAAGTAACACACATCCATAAACACTGTTTCAAGCAATGTTGTCAGAACCGAACCGGACGTCGACCCAGAAAAGCTTCCGGGTCAGGTCGGACCGGTTAAATCGGATGGTCGAATCGAATACTATTAAAAATATTAAATTAAAATATAGTTTAAAATTTAAACAAAGAATCACAAAAAATATGATTAAATATGAAAAAATAAATTTACTTTTAAATCATATTATTTATAATCAATTAAAATTTTATTTGATATAAAATATATTAATAAAATATATCTTAAATAATTATTTTTTCAAATACAAATGTTAACTAAATAATTTCTTTATAATTAAAAAGAAAAAGAACCTATTTTCATAGCCCAAATACTTTCAAAGCCCACTTCCCTATTTTTTCTAAAGCCCACTCTCCCACACTCAAACCCAGATTTTCCTTTTTTTTTAATATGCAATTGAACCGGCCGGTTCATCAAATAACCGTTTCGAGCGGTTCGACCTCTATTTTTCCGGTTTTTGACCGGTTTTGACCGGTTCCATCCGGCCCAATGAGTTATCCGGTTTTTCCATCGACCCAGGACCGGACTAGGGCCCGGTCGACGGTCGAACCGGTCGAACCGGTCGGTCCGGTCCGGTTCAAACAACAATGGTTTCAAGTAAAGTATATTAGCCATAATTGCTGATTTTCTTTTACAGGGAGCAATTAACAATACCTTATCAATTAAATTTAACTTGCAATATCTGTTTCAAGTAAAGTATATTAGCCATAAGTGCTCATTTTCTTTTACAGGGAGCAATTAGCAATACCTTATCAATTAAATCTAACTTGCAAGATCCTTTCACCCCTAAAAGAATCTAACTTACAAAATAATTCTCATCTCACAGCAACTATCATGCACATATGGACAATGATTAATAACTGGCATGCAAGTTACACCTACGCCTGTCACCTTTTTTGTTTTCCATTGCTTCAAACGGATCCTCTAATTACTTATTTTATGCACCCTGAATAAGTGGAACCTCTATTTACCTAAATAGCTCAATTTTGAAACGTCAACTCTGAAGTTGTATGTAACATTCAATGCATCCAAGTTATCCATCTATTTTAGAATGGGAGAAGACAAATATGATGACATTTTGAGAGAGTGAGAAAGAGAGAGAGAGAGAGAGAGAGAGAGAGAGAGAGAGAGAGAGGAAGTATGGTTTTCTTATGATAAGTATGATTATTTTCACATGGTAAAAAACAAATATATACCCATTTTTTCATCAAAAGGAGAAAAGAAACAGTTGAATCAGAAAGCTATTCAAAGTTTTAAAGATCGAATCTGCAGGTTACTCATGATTCTTAATACTCGCTTGTCTCAGACTCTGCAAGACAATTAAAATCTATTTCATTGTCAGAATTTCTACTCTTAGATAACTTTGTCACATCTTTCGGCGTTAGAAATAAAATTAGATTAGCTCAAACAAAATAGATGCACTAATCCATTCTTGATTTTAGGAAAATCAATCAGCTATTCAGCTTCCACAACAAACCACATGGTCAATACTTGAAATCTTCTTAAAAGAATATAAATCTGAACTACAACGAAGATAATATGCCTTGATAGCTAAAGTACAAAGTCTAGAAAATATGCAAGCAGAACTCTTCGCATGCATTCATTTTCAAAATTAAACAGCCAGTTATGTAGAAAGAAGCTCTAATGGGAGATTAACCTATGAGATAATATTCAACATCCAGTCCAAATTCTAATGCTTCCACTACAAATGAAAGAGGCTGTCGATGAGACATTTTAGTTTTATCCTTTTCGGAAAACAGTGTTTGTTTTATCCTTGTGGACTAGAAGATCTGGATACAAAAGATAAGTTAACAACCATTTAGGATATAATAAGGATCCCTTGGAAGATCACAATTAGCTTTAAACAAAAGTTCCAACATATAGATGGAAAAAAAAAATAGACATCAGCATTTAAAGTTAAGAAAATCTATAAAATACTAAAAAGTTAGACTCGCAGCTACATGCTTACTTAGTAGCCATCAAAATAATTCATACAGTAGTGTTCTTACTTCTAAGTAAAAAGTTGACAACAACAACACCCTAATGATCTAGTCACACTTGGAAACTGGGCAAGCAACAAAGATAACAACCACAAATACTGCATCCAAGGATTTGCACTACCCAAGTTGTCTACCCGGATTAAAAATGCTCTCCAAGAATGAATCCTCACAATTCTCAACATTAGAACACAACCATGTCAGCTAACTGGGTTTTGAAAAGTATCTAAACTATTCATATACTTATAACTGTATATATGTATATGAAGGAAAAGAGTCTCACATACGAGCTTCTTCATGCAAGAGAAGATTGCCAGTCTCCAACCAATGCAGAAAGGCGCAACTGGGAAAACTGATGACCCTCGCTTCTCCAATCCTGTGACTATCTATCTCCACAAAACCAAGACGACAAGCATATGAAAACCAACTATAAACTACTAAGCATAAAAGTAAGAAGCAAAAAATTACCGAAAGTTCCAGAGAAATCACCAACCTGTAATACTTCCCGGAACATTCTCGTAGGATATCCGAGAGCTTGTTGAAGAGGCCTTTGAGAACCTCGATCTGAACCGCATCCTTCTCCAAGACTTCTGGAACCGCATCATAATGATAAAAAAAAGGAGAAAAAAAAATTCTAAAACCTTACCAGAACCCTAATAATTGAAAAAGGGGAAACGACGATGGAAAAGGAAACCTGGATTAGAGCGGGAGTGGTGGACGAGGAGGATGCTGGAGTGCATCAGCCGAACAGCGGCCTCCATCTCTACCACCACCGCGCGAATCCGCTCGAGGACGCCGCAGGACCCGTTGAGTCTGACTCTCAAGTCCTCGAACTGCTTCTCCATTGAAAACTCCGGCGCCGGAGAGACGTGATCGAGAGCCATGAAGGTCGGTTAGACCTGGCAGAGGCCGCCGGCGGGTTCGATGGAGGTACAGTGGTGAAGCTGAGAAGAGAAGAAGAGAAGTGCTCGGCCTTTTCGACTGAGGAGAAGGGGAAGAGGGAGACGACCGGCGGCAACGATGAGGGAGGCGGCGCCGGCGGAAGATGAGTGGAGAGCGGGAATGCTGGTTCGAAATGATTTTGTGATCGGTTTTGGGCTTCATTGCTATATATGGTCTTATATTATATTATATTATATTATATTATCAAAAAATTATTACTAATTTTTATTTAAAAGGATTGAAGTGTCAGTAAAAAGTTGATATCAGTAGCTTAATTTTTTTTAGCACAATCCATATATA
>LTAE01002187.1:27369-46116 GCA_001647135.1 Pontederia paniculata | reverse complement strand
TATATATATATATATAATCATAAGCTGTTGATAGTTTTGGAACAAATGTTTTAGGAAAAAAGAAATATGTAGCGCACTTATACATAAAGTAAAGACACTTTTTGTACAAATGAACAATGTTAAAAAAAATTGTATAGTAACGTTACTTTCTGATTTGCTACACGCACTATACTAAAAGTGCGCTACACGCTCCATGCCTCCAACTAATGTTTTATAGAAGAAACTTGATTTTGATTGCTAGAATAAAAGAATTTTACAAAATATATAGTCTTCCAACCTCATCTCTTCTGTAACATCACCAAACAAATAAATGCTATACATCGAAATACAAATCCATAAAGAAAGAGGACGCCTATGCAAAGTGTCAAATGATTGATGTCAAATCCAGCTTTCACGAGCGCGCCACAGCGTGTAATAAGCCAGACACCGCGATATCTGTATAGAATAAAAATGAAAGAAAGAAAAACCCAAAGAAGGTTATCATAATTTGAGTGTCCAAAAATTATCAGAGGAAACACACAGAAACGATACTATTCTGGAAGAGCAAAAACCAAAAAACCGATAAACGTACTTCGCATCCATTCCCATACTTCACCAGGTTTACATTCCCGGACAGCGAAGTAACTATTCCACTAAAGGAAAATAACATAGCCAGAAATTCATCCACAAAATGATGAGAAAATATAAAAGGACAGTTATGAGATGCAGATGGATTAATGTTCAACCAGACATTTTTTTGGACGTCACTAAGATGTTGAAGCACCAGCTAGACATACAGAGTTAGAAATCTAGAAAAGGATGGGCACAGCCATTTGTTTTTATGTGGGCAATTGGATCCCAAAGGAATGCTTGCATATTTCAGGAGAGCCATGTAGGGAATATAACATTAGAGGCTTTATCTTTGTATCAATCGTGGAGCGAATTACTAGATACAACACAGTTCTTTGTACACTGCCACAAGACAAACATGTATATACACAGTTAATAATGGATGAGTGTATAAATGACAGTCATCTTTTTTCTCAACGAAAGCATCAGATATCACATGTTCGCACGGATAATAAATAATGTTTACTTGTTTCTTATACCCATCTATGTTTTCTCATTTATTTTTCACAGAAGCACCAATTGGAGTCTACTACCCTCTCTTGGGTATGTTTTGCTTTTTCATTGAGGAATCTATACTATCTTACAGATTTGCATAGTCGGTTTATCAGTTTCTGCAATATAAGCCCAGGATTGAGATGAAGTATGGCAAAGGTGGAGTCTCAGCAGAGAACCATACGTTTCCTTTTCCATTTTATATCCTTTGCCCCAATATCCTTAACAAATAACAATTTCTCATCAAGACAGAAGTTACTTGGCCATCATGACCCAGTAAAATGTTATGATGATTACCTTCCAGCATTCGCAACCACAAATGCTTCTAAAGCCCACTTTGGGTAGCATAAATTTCTGACGATCAATGGCACACCCGGTCGTGATGATACTAAAGTTAAGACGACAGGGATCAGAGCAGCCCACTGTAAGACATTAGCATTGGTCAGAGATGCAGTTAAAAAGAAAAAAAAAAGAGAGCAGAAGTTTGGTAAGAAGCAATAATTTTATGTACCAGCTGGGCAGAACCTGGTTGAAAACAGATGGCAAAGGTATAACCAATGCCAGTTACGCAGTAGACGAGAGCAAGCAAAATGACATAGTTGTCTGGGAAAGATGACCTTGGATTGTTGAGAAAATAAAACATGGAAAGATAGAATATTGGCTTCAGGATTGTGTTGAAATGATCAATGGTATCTTTTGAGAGAAAATATGCTAGGGAACTCATCCCTGATGCTCTTTCTCGCATATACTGCAACTTTTCAAGTGAAAATGATCTCAAGGCACCAATCTTGCATAAGAGAGCTGCAATATGACATATAAAGTTCAGTTAGTACAGGTTTAAGCTGGAACTTAAAACAGTTAATCTTTATAACCCTATTGCTGGCCCCTCATGCTTAAAATACATTCAAACTACTCCAGGAATTTGTTAAGAAAAATGTCCAAAACACAGCAAATATGTCATGAAAATGTTATCATCGGTTTCCATTTCAAATACTACTTTTTCTGTTCAACAACAATTTTAAGTGCAATATTGGATTATTACCGTATTGTTAATCTGGAATGTTGCCTAAATTTCTGTGATAAAAGAATATTTTAAAGAAATTTATCCCAGATACAGTAAATAATAGAATAACATCAACTTACAAACAGCAATGATGGTATAACTATAGCCAACCACTCCAAGTGTTTCATCACTAATTTTAGCAAGTAGCCCTAAGCATACTCCAGCAAGGCAAAGTATCAAGAGATCAACTACTTGTACTCTAGCTTCACGCAGTCGCTGCTTACCCACCCTATTAAGGGAAAAGTACATTAGTCAAAAGCTTCATGATTAGAATGAAGTAACAAGGTAGTAACTTCTGGAACAAGTATGTTTGGTTGAAAACAAATAATAAACTATATAAGGACCTTAAACTAAAAAAACTACCTTCCAAGATATAACTTATATTGTGTTATAATTCCAGGAGTTCTCCTGTTTGTTAAATCTTTTGATTTCGAAAAATTGAAATAGTGTTGCTTTTCCTCAAAGGCATCTTTGAAATTTCCCAATAGTTCATTAGAAGCTGAATGCTGGTTGACATTGCATCTAGCTGAAGTCGTCGCAATCTCCCTCATTGATGCATCAACAGCATCTAGATCATGTTGCATATCTGGTGGTATCTGATACCCATTATGCAACATCCATATAAGAGGAAGATGGTTGCATTTAACACTGACACTTGAGCTTGGTTTTACTATACCCTCTAATATGTCAATAAAATAGTCTGGAGGATTCACACGATCAGGAACATATATTGCTAGACCAGAAAAGTATGCTTCAACTTCTTTTACTGGTCCATGATATGCAATGAAACCTCCTTTCGCCAGAAGTATCAAGTCATCAAACATGTTGAACAACGTATAGCTGAACCAGACAAAAGTTGCAGATCAGAATAAATGACAGTAAATGCCAACGAGATAGAATAAAACAAGTCCATGTTCATTCTAACAAATATTTAAAATGATATAAAATTCAATAGGCGAATTTAATCTATCAAATAGCTTAATCATCTGTGTAATTTGAAATGAAGGACATCTGAACATTTTTTTGCCAATCATTATCCTGCATCACTATTTCGATTTTACAGCTAATAGTTTTGCGATGTAGATTGCATGGGCCTTTGTCATTTCATCCTGACATACTTTGTCCTCTAGCATATTAATGCTTAATAGAGTAATATTTTTCTTTTGAAGGAGAATAGAGGAATAATTTGCCTCAAAACATCTGCAAGCTTCAAGACTACTACAAAAATAGGATAAAATATTATTCCAAAAACAAAGGATCAAGTTTTGAAAGCTTCATAAAACTTTTTGTGAATGTAACTCATGTATGTTTTTAGTAAAATAGCAGAACTTGATCTCTGTTATAGTGAGCCAATTATCCATTTGAAAATAATGTTGCTCTCGAATTTCTACTTGGTTTTCTAAAAGATAAAGTACATTTATAAAAAGGAAATACATAGATTTAGATAGGAATATGAAAACACATGTTAGCACATTTTTAGGAGATGTATTGAACAATGTTTAGATGAAAAATTTTATCTTTCACATGCAGCACACATATAATGCCATGGAATTCATGATAAATTATTTTTTACCCATATCAGATATACTCATTCAAGGAAATAGGACAAAAAGAGAATAAATGTCAACAAAACTATCATGTAAAGACTATTGTACATGGATGTTAGACCAACCTGGGTTGGT
This sequence comes from Pontederia paniculata, assembly GCA_001647135.1. Classification (NCBI taxonomy): domain Eukaryota; kingdom Viridiplantae; phylum Streptophyta; class Magnoliopsida; order Commelinales; family Pontederiaceae; genus Pontederia; species Pontederia paniculata. Next base: position 42,270 of record LTAE01002187.1, on the reverse strand, counting down.
GAACCACCATGCAAATATTCACGCCTTCAAGTGCCTCACGACGAAGAGCTCTCAGGAGTAGCTGAGATGACGAACTATCCAGACCAGATGTTGGCTCATCTAGTATCAACAGCGACGGCTCCATGACCATCTCCAATCCAACATTTACTCTCTTTCTCTGCCCACCAGAAATTCCACGCTTTTCTACTGTTCCAACCAATGAATTCCGTACTGCCTGAAGCCCCAAGGACTCTATAGCCCTTTCAACAACTAGAACTAGATCAGCTTTTGGCATATCTGCAGAAAGCCTAAATCGTGGAGAAATAAAGCTTATTTTCAAAGTTTAAACACAGATAAAATTTCTCACTCTGGTTCAGATGAAAAAAACATATAATGTAATGTCATCAAGAATATGTGCATATCACCGTAAAAGGCAGAAAGAAACAAAGAATATTCAGCATATAAATGTGATGGCACAAAAAATAAGTACGCATCACCCTAAAGGCAGAAAGAAATAAAGAACATTCAATATGATATAGTAATGCAGAAGAGAACAAATTAAGTCGACCATATAATTGAACTAAATAAAGCAAATAACAGTAATTAGAAGGATAGTTCACATAGTTAATCACAAAGAACATGGTAGTCAGAGGGCAGATGAAGTAGTCGAGGTCAGCACTAAAATAGAAGAGCGATCTGGTTTTCAGAAACCTTAAATGGACTTTTAACTAATACATTGTTAAAACAGGAAAAGTATAGCATCATGAGGTTCTTATTGCTGCTAAACAATGAAGAACAAGAGCTGAAGTTTGCCAAAGAAGAGCATGTGTGTGATGCAAAACCAATAGCAAGTGCTTAAACAATGATCCCAACAAAAGCACTTCGTTAACACGCAAGTCACTAGGATCATGTTGTTTTTGTAAGTTTCTATGTGGTACAAATTTTGGTCCTTAAAACTTCTAAAACCCAAATTTCAAAGATCAAGCAGTTGGTAGGAAAACTTAAAATAAAAGTAGTTCGATAAAATAGAAAATGTTATGCAGTCATAGTCATCCTTCTTTCCCAAACCACCACGCCCCCACCCCACCCCTCCCACACACCAAAAAAAAAAGAAAAGAGAAAAAATATGATATTTTGATGATAAAAAGAAACAAAATAATTTATTCAATCTCTATGGCCTTCTCTATCCTTTTGCTTGACAACAAATGCAACTCCAATCTAGCAGAACTGTTTGGGGAGGTCAAATTTCCACCTTTCTTTTAGAAGAGAATCAAAACTCTGGTTGACTAGAGTATCTGCAGAGTCCACTTTCAAGATAGATGGTGCATGGGCAATTCTTTTAGTGGGTCCGCAGGCACTTATTCAACATTGGAATAGAAACATTTGATAATGAAATTAGTTGTATTTTGTCGCCAGACAACTACATAATGATCTTTGTCATGCTAATAGTATTGGATGACTACAACCCTTGATACTCATCCTTCCCCTTCTTAAAAAGCATAATAACATCAATTTTTTTAAAAGATATGCTAGAAATGAACAAGGAATAGGGTCTATGAAGCATCAAAGGTGTCATTAATCCAGGAGATTCACATACTAGAATGGGAATACAAAGGTCACTCCATTCATTATATTTTGTGAAGAGAATTGAGTTTAAATTCTCTATAAAAGAGTAGTGACCCGTGCATATCATGCTTATGTTTTTAATCAACATATATTCTTCTTGTCATACGTAGAGGACCAGACATTTGCTTTTCTAGTCACGCTTTGATGTTTGTGAATCAATGTATTCTGATATTCACATGTAAAAGAAGCAGTACTTTGCATTTTGCTGACCAACACACGAAGGATGTGGCACTAGGTTCCTTGGAAATGTATTCACTTGTATGGAGTTGATCACAATTCTTTTTGTTGGTTATTATACCCAGGATGTTAACAGTCACACTTTGATGTTTGTAAATCAACATATTCTGATATTCACATGTAAAAGGAGCAGTACTTTGCATTTTGCTGACCAACTCACCTAGGATGTGGCCACTAGGTTCCTTGGAAATGTATTCACTTGTATGGATTTGACCTCAAGGCATCTGGGTTCCTTGTTGTGTTTGGTCATCATCAACTAACTACAAGTAATAAGTCATTCCTTGGGAGTCAATTCCTACCTCCCACAGGAATTGCTTTCTCTATTTTTTATTACACAAGAATATTTTCTAATGGCAGATTTTCCCTTCAAAATGTTGAGAGACAAAACATGCTGTTTGGCAGAACAAAGCAGAATAAGGCCTTATTCCAAAGGCCTTTCCAACAGTTCATTCTCCAAGCTACACAACTTTACCATTGGATATGAGGATATCCAAAGTGTAGTTAGTTATGCATCCAACCTTCGACAAAACATGCTACCTTTATACCTCTACAACTTCTCAACAGCAAAATTTGTGGCTACTGCTAAAAAAAAGGCTAGAAAAGAACATATAGAATTATCTTGAGGACTATGTGAACATGAATGCCCTATACAAAATCCGGAACAATAACTTACAACACAAAAGGAGTGATATAGAAATGCGAATTTGATATTTTCCAACTTCCATGATGAACCTAATTATTGAATAATATTAATAAATATAAATGCATTAGTTAATGAGATGATATGTATCATACCTACATCTCGCACTGAACCAAAGATTCTCCTCCACCGTCAAGTTTCCATGAACAATATCATCTTGTGGCACAAAGCCAATTATTTTCTTATATGACCGTATTGGTTCAACCTTTCCATTTATAAGAACTAAACCAGTCACCTCACATCCAGCTGTCTTTCCAGCCAGAGCAGTAAGAAAGGTAGTCTTTCCTGCACCTGATGGACCCATGACAGCAGTTATATGTCCAGGCTTAAGCTTTCCTGTAACGCACTTCAAGAGTGTTTTCTTGTTCCTTTTCAGAATCAATGTTAGATCTTTGAAGTCCACCTCTATCAAGGGTCTGGTCCTGATCTCCCTCTTAGTAGCCATAGTAATTACTCCTGAAAATGTCAAGTTCTTGTTTTCTTCTTGCATAACTTTTTCCTTTTCAATTTGACCATATGCATATTTGAAGATTTGGCTATGAGTATGTATGTATTTACTCTTAGGTATATTTTTTTTAGAGGTTTTGTCTCCAACATTAGCACGATGATCTTCATGTGCATCTAAAATGTCTTCAAAAGGAAGATCCATGTTACTTAGTATACTCTGTTCATCAATATCAGTAACGGATGCTTCTGATGAGAACTTTGATTGACTATGGACCTTAGCTAGTTCTGACTGTTTATTGACCTTTTTGCGTGAAAATGTGTAAGAAAGCTGCTTTTGAAGTCCAGAAGCGTGCTTTATTGCTGCAGTTTTTGCTGCTTTCCACCTTTCTCGAGCTTGCACAGCTTGTCTAGCTGTTCTTGCAGCAGCTTCCCTAGATCTGGCTTGCCTTCTCTCACGGAAAGTAATAATTTGGTCATAGAAGTTATATATAATCAATAACAGCAAACTCAAAGCAACCTGTAAACATCAAAACAAATGTCAGATAATATTTCCAAAAGAAAAAATAGCATGATCCGCAAAAACTGGAAATTATCAACTATTAAAGAAATTTAATAACAAAAGTTTACCATAGTAAGTTTCCCAATCATAAACTCACTTGACTTTTGTACATAGGTGGAACAAAAGTCACTATAGTTCGCACTATGCACATTCTTGGGTAAAAACAGATTTGTTAAGTTTCTTTTTCTTCGATTTTTTTTAGAAGAATAGATTTGTTACATTGATCATAAAAATATTGAAGCATCAATTTATGTTTGCTAATTGTGGCGTTTGGCATCATTAGAAGCATGCAGTCACCCCAAATATTGGCCTTCTGGGAGCATGCTTGTGTGGTTAGACTTCACGATGACAAAGGTCTATTCATCTAATTAGGCCTTCTTAGGGCATGCCTTTGTGGCTACAATTCACAAATGACAAAGGCCTCATACTCATCTAACTCGGAATAAACCAGTTTGATCAAATATAAATCAGGCATTCTACCATCTATTGATAAAGTGGTTAGAGGGAATTTCATCCTAGCGACCAAGGTTCATTATCTAAGGAGAACCGGAGTATCTTTATTTTAGGGATGTTCTGCTTAGTAAAAGGCTTGACTTTAAGTATATAAAAAACAAAAATGAAAGTCTAATATTAAGAGAAATAATCATCTTTTTCCTTTCTCCTTCCCTTCATTTGTTGAGCTCTTTGAAATTTCCACCATAATACGTTATTTCGTCTCTTTAACTTACTAGATTGGACTTTTCTAATGCTGAATATTTAAGTAGTAAGTTATACCTAAGAACAGCCTGATACCCTTGGGCACAAGCACTTGAGATTTGGGATCATACACACTATACAAACGTTACAGTTTGCACATGGTCTAAAAAAATTACAATGAACGTGACTCAAATTATGTGACATTTTAGCTTCAAAAGTTATGTAAATTATCAAGTTCACTATGAAAATGAAGAATTGTATAGGGGCAATGAAAGAAATCTAACAAATCATAGAGGTGAAAGAAGGTTAAAAAGAAGAATCACTCACCATAACTAAACCGCCAAATAGTTTAATATCCTGGTTTGTAGAATTTGGCTTACATGAACTTGATTTGAAGCACCCTACAATATAGTGTGGAATATAGTCAGAATGTCGATTTACGCAAGGAGAAAGAATATAAGATGTGCACATATGTGTATATATGAGATTTATTGGAGGAATAGTCCATAGAGTTTTGAAGAAATTAATTGTTTCAGTGGAGAAGTGGTTTTGGATCTTCTGCCTTATTGTGAGAGATTTTGCATCGCGATAAACTTTCTTTCGAAGGAGAACACTTAGCAAAATTATAAATAAAAAAAAAGCATTAAGGTCAATTTCACAAGGGCATTCACTCCCACTTGAAAATGCGTAACGAAATTGCCTGAGAATCTTACGTGTTTCATATGTAGAACCCTTCCTGCAATAGTACCTGGAAAATGCAGTCATTAGATTACCGCATATATCAAGGTATCAGAATATGATATAAGTTATCAGAAACCCGCCATAAAATCTATCAAGTTTCGAATCCATGCTTGTGGTCAAAGACAAGACCAAGGAAAGAAGTCTAAGGGCTGGAACAACAACAGTACCCACTACGACAAGGAAATTTTTGGATGGTGCTTGGACAATAATATCCTTCTGGGCAGAAAATATCACCACTACTCTGGACATCAGCCCAGACATCTGCACCACCACAAGTGTGGTTCATCCTTCCTGGAGATGGCTGATAATTATATCTACAATTTTATTAAATAATGAGAAAGTAAGCTAGCTTTTACAGAGAACATCAATAATTAATAGTAAATCAATTTAACACTTGTTTAAAACATTAAAAAAAATGTACTTACGGTTCACAAAGCCCTGTATCCTCGTTTAAAGTTGCACGTGGGCAGTAAGCACCCAATGGACAAGCTTCATTTAATGAGGAAACAAGGGTGTTAACCTTTCTAAACCTCATTGAACATTATCAGGAACTAAATGGAAATGATATAACAACAAATCAGAAGAAATGATAAAATGAATACACCAATTATGAAGACCTCAAAAGACAATTTACAACAAGATTCAGTTACATATTTAAGAGTTAAATTATTGTGGCTGCATAAAAAATCAAGAACTTTGTTCAAAGTGAAAGTTCCGAATAGAATATCTGATTTCTGCAGAGTGAAAATTCCGATAGAATATCTGAAAAAAAAGGTCCTTAAGTCATTGTTTGAACTTAGGCGATTATGCCAACTGAAGCATGAGCTCTTAAATGTGTATTGATTATGCTTAAATAAACATTTTCTTGCATGCAAACACTACTGATCTTGATCAAGTATTTTAAGGCCCAAAGGAAGTTCATCTTCTCATGGGATGAAAACTTCAATCAGATTTTTTATTTAGATAAAAGAGACAAAATATACAAGTAACTGAGTAAGCTCCCCCTTTTTCTACGACAGATTTAAAAGATGAACATAAAATCATGATGTGCCACAAGCTCGCAGATTGGAAACGAAAGATGCCAAAATATAAGTAAATATAAAAGCTCAAAATTGTCATAACACTTTCAAGATAAAACAATATGGAGAAGATACTCACGTATCATGCAAGTAACCCCATAAGGAGAGAAAAAACCTTCACAAATTGGTTTACAATTATCGACTCTAGAAGGAATATTCTCAGCATCTTCAAAATTAACAGTCTCATTTTGGCCAACAGAGCATGCCCATCCAGGTTCACATCCGGCTGTCCATGTGTTTAAGTTGCAATTCTTATTGGGTTTCACTCCACCATTAGCCAAGAAGCTATTGAAGTATAACTTAAGTTCTGCAGCTGTACATATACGCTGTGGAAGATCTGCCAATTCAATGAAGTCTAATATGTGAGGTTTAAGTAAAAGTATATTCAGCATAACTAAACCTGTAAAAAAGAACTCATCACTAGACTATGATTTTGTAAAAAGATTTAGATGCTTTATGAAATGATTTAAACTTTGGAAATCAATTACACTAGGCATACACACGCAATACAAAGTAAATGGAAAATATGTGGCCTTTCTGAAAGCATTAATCTAATTGAATTTGTTGACTCTTCCTACAAATTAAAGTTTACAGAAAATATGGTTAGCTCATCAGTTTAATATTTTTACATGGTACCAGAATGGGTTGAGAGTCTCTGATTTCAAACTCTGACTACACTCATATAAAAACAATAATTTCTCCCTCAATGTTCCACGATGTCAACAACTCATATGTCAAACCAAAATATATTAGTAGTCACACATGAAGAGGAGTATGAAGAATTAAGAATATAAATATATATGATCTGTTTCTTCCTATAAGGTCAAGTTCGTAGGAAAGAAGATAAGCTCATTGTTTCATAACTTTACAACAAGCAGCAGGAGTAGATGATTTATTCAGACGATGAATTGTTTTCCTAAAAAGGAAAGTGTTGGGAATTGATTGAAACCTATGTTTCCTAGAGTTAACTCAACATCTTTTTTCTGCAGTGTGTCTATCTAGTATCTCCAGATTAGCCTTTTTTTTTCCCATCATGTTAACCATTGTATCTAATTCCCTAGGTCAGCGTTCGTAGCCAGGGGAAAATTTCACTTCTCTGTGAAGTATACATTGTCCTAGAAGTTAATCTTTGCCAAGGCAACATATCCAACTAAATAAAAGGGAAGCTCCAAATGCTCACAGGAACTCAACGCCCTAGATCATAAGTATGATAGCCAAAGGTTTAACATTGTTGGCAAAATAAGAAGAAAAAAATGAAATTAGACATATGAACGAGAAAGAGTCCTCCAAAGGTCACCATTCTAGCTATCTGTTGACACACTATTCCGGAGCCAACCTGGTAAGATAACATTGATACTGTTGCTATGTAATGCAATTATTAGCAGTTTTGCAGACCAAAAAATCAGGTAAAATTCATCCTTGAAAAGCAAAAAAAAAAAATCAATTTTCATACTGTAATGTAAAATGGAAAAATCAATCAGGTACAGTGTTACAATTGAAGTAAAATGAAGACTATACGGTAGCGATCAATAGTAATGTAAAGCATCTTTCGGGGAGGCAATTCCGCCTATTCAGTAAAGGGTACACACCAGCTGTGCTGATCAAGCATTTTGTCAAGAACGTCATGTCCGTCGAGAAGTTGAACGCCCGATTCCAATCTTGATTCCTGCAACGCCCGCAACACCACAGCATCAGCGCCGCGAAACAAAAGCTAACGAGCGTATTGGAAAGAAAGAAAGAAAAAAAAAAAAAGCCTACGGATCTCTGATGCAGAAGCCGAAGTGCTCCTCGACTTGGGGCTCCATGCTGCGGGTGAGGTTGGCGAGGAGGTCATTGGCGTACTGCGTGAAGAGCGGGTACACCGTCGCCGGAGTATCACCCGCTCCGTCAACCTGGCAGCGTCCGACGGGAAGGACGACTAGGACGACGACGACAACGATAATTGGGCGCAGTGCGGAGAGAGGGAGAGAGAGGGAAGGAGGTGGTAGAAGTGGAGGAGGGCAACGACGACGACGAGGCGGAAGGTGGTGGTGATGGTGGAGAGGAAGTAAAGGGTGCGGAAGGGAGAGAGGTTTATATTTTAAAGAAGGCGTCGGCGACATGGTGCTGCGACGCGCGCGAACGGTCAACGCTGGGAAGCGACAGCGACAGACGCCGAAACTGGTAGTGGTTTTGTGATGTTTGGAATTGGAAGTTGGAACTTTTCGCTCCGTTGCGTCCGAGGGAATGTTTTGTTTTGTGATGATGGCTATGATTAAGAAGAACCTCCTTTTAACATATATATAATTCAAAATTAATTTGAGTACAAAAAATATTATATTTATTACAATAAAGTGAAATCGGATAATCTAAAAAAATATTAAGAGTTTCATTTGTCATGTCATATACAAATTAGTCGAAATTACTAACCCCGAATATTATTGGACAACAAAAAAACTATAATTCAAAAACTATTTATACTCCACTAATTTATTATTAAGAATAAATTTTAATCAAAAATTTGACGAGCATTATGAAAGAGGACATTTATCTCTCAAGTAGACTGATGGGAATCTCAGCCAGATTGGTTAGGAATGAACAGGATCAATGTATCTCTTTTTTTTCTTTTCTTTTGCACATTCAATGCATATCCATTATCCACGCCAAAAAAAACATCATTCAAGATATTTGTTCTGCTGTTGGTACATAATTTCAAATCTAAGAAAAAAGGTTATTGTTATAAAATAATTTATAAAAAATTGTTGATATATTCTTTGGAGAAATAATATCAAGTGTGTCAATAACTTCTATTGGCTTTACAAAGCCAGCTTACTTTTACATTAGTTTTCTCTCGTTAAATAATTATTTACAAAAATACAAATAAATTTATTTTGTACACGTCTTTCTTAATTTCAGTGCATAAAAGGGTGCACCAATTCTATGTACCAGCGACGTGTCTGCACTTTGAAGTTTGCACACATGGTTAGGGAATAGTATATAGATACTTTTTGGGGTAATATTATACTAATATTATACATTGCATAATTTTTAATATTTTTGTATATACATTTTATATGCTTAAAAAGGAGAAAAACAAAGATGGCAGCCCACTAGCAACCAAAAGTGCACGTTGCATAACTTTTTTTTCTTCTGTTCAATCATGGCATAAAGACAACTTGCAAACTTGAATCGGTCAATAACTTTGTATCGTTTGAATTGAATCCTAGCAATATTTTAATTGTGATTAATTAACTTTGTGATATAAGTGATTCAAGTAATCTTTTACTTATGACTAATTAACTTTGTTAAATACATTAAAAAACTAGCTTAACTAGACCTCTATCCTTTTTTTTTCCAAATTAGCAGATTTTTTCTTACAATCACAATTTAAGTTTGACATATACTAGTGATTTAAATAATTAATAGTCGACAATATTTCGATTATTGTGTGAATAATTAAAGAGTAGTAATTAAGATTTAGCCGTTGCAACAAAAAAAATATTGTATTAATAATTCATTAGTAAGTATATTTTTCTAAATCAATGAATTTATAAATCAATAAAATAATAATATTAAATAACTAAATTGTTAATAGTATAGTGAATAATTATATTACATATATAATAATTAAGAATGAAATATTTTAAAAATATATTTAAAATTAAAATTTTAGATATATGTTGATAATTCAAAACACTGTGTATTAATTATCTGTCACTATTACTAATTATATTTGTATCAAATATATTAAATTTTACTTTGTCTTGATCGATACACGACACATTATCACATTTCAAATAACAAAATTCAAAATAATTAAGATAATATTTAACAATATTTTTTGTTTAATAGCAATCATAATTTAGATAATATTTAATTTGTGATTATCCCCTCTTATACAACCATCATTTGTCATCTTGTATATATTTATGCATTCAACATTTGAATTCTTGAACTGTCATTTGTTGGAATGTGAAATATACTTTTAAGGATATTGCGACCATGATTCATGGGTATCACTTTTGATATTATTTTAATACCCATAGTAATAGATTGCTAAAATAGTGCTGACTTGTGTAAAGAAAAAATCATTGCAAACTTCCAAATGTCCCGTGATGATTACAGGACATATTTGAATTAATTAATAAAAAATACATGATAAGTACGTTGATAAGTATTTTAAGTATTTAAATTTATTTTAAAATATAACTAGTTATATATTTATATGAAAGTATTGATAATATCAAAATAAATAGTTGTAACGTTGTTAAAATAAATAATAATTAAAGTATTATTGAAGTTATATGATAATAATATTAAAAAATATGAATGAAAATTTAATATAGTTGATTAAAAATAAGTCAATAATTTGAAAAATAAATGAATAATTTTAACTTATAAGATATTTAATAATTTATAACTATAAACTTTTACGTAGTCAATATGAAGAATTTTTAAAATTAACTTATAAATAATTTTAAATTATTTATAAGCTAAGTTAAAATATACCAATAATGTGATAATCGTAATAAGCTGAACTGCGATTGTCTAACAACTACGAAGTCGACTTATAATTCGTTAACATAAAGAAAACAAAATAAAGCCTCCTAATCTTAGTTTGTGTACCAAAATTTTGATATGATTTTTATTTTTCAATTATTATTCATTATATATACCCAATCCACGAGTTTTGATTTGTGATCGAAAGATAGAGACATATAATTTGGCACAGAACCTCAATGACAGTTTTTTGATATTTAATTCTGAAGTTTTCTTATTTTATGATTTAATTTCTTATTCAGTTACTTTGCTCTATTTGAGAGAGAAGTGTTTGACTCAAAATGCTTCTTTTTCAAACATTTTCTGTGAAAGCGGAGTGGAGGGAGCGTTTGAGGCTTTGAGCCAATCACCTCTTTAAACACTGCCTAATTCGAGTCAAATAACTTTATATATTTAAAAAATAATCTATTATTTTTTTATGTTTTCAAAGTGTAAAATATTATACTAAATTATTCAAAAAATTTGATATATGATAATTGCATTTTTAATCAAAACCTAATTTAAGATAATAATATTTAAAAAATTAAATTAAAATTAAAATTATGGAATTCAATCTTGTGACAAGTTCAAAGTTACATACAGATACGTAATTAAAATAAAATAATAAATTAAATTTTATATCTAACTACACCAAATCCATGAAACCACAAATTCTATATAGTAGGCATTTTCATATTCAATGACATAAAAAAAAGATTAGCATTATAATGTTTCGACTACATCGAAATATTCAAAAATAAATTTAATAAGTTTCATATTTAACTAGAAAAAAGTTGTCACTAGTATTTAGGCCCTGTTTGACATGACATAAAAATAAATTATGATATAATGTTTAGCGTTTTAACTTGGTCAAAACACTTGTTAACGTGTTTGGTAAATACAAAAAAGTAGCGCAAATACAAAAAAGTAGCGACAAGCGTATTGAGACGCTTGAACATCTAACGTCTAGAGGTTCAAAAGTAGCGCAAAGAAATTTCTTGTCTAATACATTCTTTTAATTATTATAAAATTTTATTTTTATTTGTTAAAAAAATTAAGTTTTCACGACTTCTCTCTTTTTTTGGTTGCGCTGTTGCAAAGGTCTTTTACGGCTTCTTTTCATGATTTTTCTGAACGAAGGATCTTCTTTTCAAGAATTATTGTGTAAGTTTTTCCTTGCTTGATGTTTTTGCATGGCTCAATTTTCTATCTTCAGCGTGGCATGCTTTTGACATCTTCTAGTGTAAAATTTTCGTTGCTTTATGTTTTGTCATGTATCAATTATTTTATCTTCACGTGTCATGCTTTTGACATTTTCTCTCTTGCATCAGTGGGTTTTTGGCACACAATCTTGTATTACATGCATCAAGTTTTGGCATGTATCTATTTATTTACTATTGCATCTATGTTATTTTGACACCTCTTGACATTTTTTTTCTTGCATGCATGCATGATATGCATTCCTTACCTCTAAATACAACTAAAATAAATTGATAATTCATCCATCTTTTTAGCAAAATTCTTAATACATAAATGTTCAAGTAATATAACCGAAACAATCCAACCACAAAGTAAAGCTCTTTATTTTGACAAAAATAAATATATAAGAAAAATAAATTATTTGAGAAATAAAAAATTGAAAATTATTTATTTTTATGCATTTGATGTATGAATTTTATACATAAAAATAATGATCTTGAAAATATAAAATATAAGGTTATGTGAGACAAAATTAATTTTCTAATTGTTAAAGAGAAATTTATTTTATCAAATTTATCTCATTTTTCCTAGTCATATCAAAAGTGTTTCTCGATGGACTAATTTATTTTATGTTACCAAACAAAAAATAAAAAGAAATTATTTTCTTAATTTCATCAGAATAAAGGAAGCTGATCCTTTTTACATTCGTAATTTATTTTGAACTCATGAATGCTCATCTTCTATGTTAATCACTCGATGCATGTATTTTTTTAGGCCACAATATTTTTTGATAATTAGATCAATAAATATTTACAGCCTTTCTTTTGTTTGTTAGTGAGTTTTTTTCACTTGTGTTATATAAGATGGAAACAAATAATAAAAAAGGAGCATTTATTTGGAGTCACGAAGATACACTTTTATTTTGTGATATTTGTCTTCAACATATATCACAAAATGGACGCGGACAAGCTTTCAAATGGCGCGTCATTCAAGAGAAGTTTGAAAACATGATCAAACGTATATGTCGATTTCAAAGTTGTAAGAATAAATATGATGCAATGCGGAGAGACTGACTACTTTGGAAAAAATTGAAAGGAAGTGAAACTGGCTTAGGATGGATTCCGAATACTGGAACACTTGATTGTTCAAATGAGTGATGGCAAAGGAAAATTAAGGTTAGTTATTTTGTGATTTATATGTACATTTTTAAATTCTAATAATTCTATTAATTTCACAAGAATGTTTATTTTTTATAGGAAAATAAGGATGTTAAGAAGTTTCGTGGAAAAGGCGTGGATCCAATTTTAGAAGAAAAATGAGAACAATTATTTGGAGATGTTGTGGCTAATGAAGATGATGTCTATGCGCCTTAAATGGATCCTCCTCAACTTAGTGCCCAAGAAATTGTTAATATTGATGAACAAACAAATTCTGAAGAGCAATATCAAGAAAGAAAAGAAGTAGCAATTGCTGGTGGAGAAAGTCAATACACTCAGTATGCTGATAGTCTTAGAAATGATGAACTAGATAATGATAATTTTTTTTAGAGACTTCATGGATGAGGTACAAAATGAAAGAAATGACGCTGAAGCACGTAAAGAATGTGAAAGAAATAGTGAAAAGGGAAACAATCCTAAACAGGTGAAGCATAAGAGAAGACAAAATCAGCTGGAGGAGCACTATTGAATGAACATATTGGTAAATTAGTAGCTTCTGTAGAGAACGTTGGTAACAAAATTATAAGGTCTACTATTGTTGATGCAATGCAAGTCATAAAGCGCATGGAACACATGGAAGGCTTTGAAATGTGTAGTGAAATTTGGTGCTATGCCGGTTATTTAGTTGCAAATGATAACATGAGAGATGTTTTCTTAAATATGGAAGATGATGAAGGCAGATTATCTTGAATAAAAGACAAGTGAAATTTTATTTTATTAGCATTTTAAAATTTTAGTATAACAATAATTAGTTTTGTTAAATTATGACATTGGATTTATAATGTTTGTGAGCAATATTATTTATGATTTAAATGTCGTATCTTCTTTTTGTTATTTGCCTTATAATTTATTTCTTCTTTTTAAACAAATATGAGATATTAATTGATGATTAACAGGTTCACTATGGATCATGAGGATATGTTGCGTGACTTTTGAATATTAGTTCAATGTTCAACTGCCGCAGCTGCAATAGTTACATACTACTGCAAATACATTCATAAAGAACCATGTATGACTTCAATTCAGACATGAGAGATGTGGGTGAAAGAAGTGTTAAATGGGCATCTGATTCGTTGTGTTAATGTCTTCATAATGGATTCAAATGTTTTCTATAAATTATGTGGAGAATTATCTTTGAAATATGGATTGAAATCAAGTAAAAAAATGACAGTTATTGAAAAAGTGGATATATTTTTATACACTCTTGCTCACGGCCTTTCTAATAGAGATGTTGGTGAGCGATTTCAACGTTCTCTAGAAACTGTTAGTAGAGCATTTCACGAAGTACTAGTGTAATATGCAACAAAGAAAAAAGTCGCACGCGATATTATAAAGCCAAGGGACCCACAATTTAAAAATATACCATCTCACATTGCTTATGATGAAAGATATATGCCATATTTCAAGGTAAGTCTCAAATTACTCTTCTTTGTGTCATTATTTTTTATTATTGAACTATATGATAATATACATTTTTATATTAGGATTGTATTGGATGTATTGATGACACACATGTAGCAGCTTGTATTCCTGAGTCAGATTACGATATCATCAATCACAATTTCAACAAGAACCACCCAAAACTGCTCAAGAGACTTTCAACCGGATGCATTCATCTCTTAGAAGTTGTATCGAAAGATCATTTGGAATTTTGAAAAGGAGATGGAAGATGCTTATGCAAATGCCACAATATAGTGTTGAATCACATATAAAAATCATAGTAGCTACATTCGCATTACGCAATTATATTCGGATCAATTCACCAGATGATCCAATTTTTACCGCAGTGAATCAAAATACAGATTATATATTTTCTGATGATCTTCTGGATATCCAAGGCGATAGTTCAAACAATGAAGACACATCTACAGGATCAAGAGAAATGAGTGATGTTCGTAATAA
>LTAE01002187.1:0-22119 GCA_001647135.1 Pontederia paniculata | reverse complement strand
GGGAGATAATATATATTTGGATTGTTTCAGTAGTGTCGAACTTGAGCGAGAAAGAATTTATATATACATATATATATATATATTTAGATTAATATACTTATAAAATACTTTATGTTTTGTAGGGATACATAGAATATTAGATCTAAAATTGATCAATCATGACATAAAATATATCATTAATTAAGATTTATTTTATATAAGTATATCGTGTCTTCTATCATATTTGAAATATATGATGAAAAATAAATAGATTATAAGGTGCCGTTGAGGAATAAAGGAGGGAATATCTCTTTTATTTCGGTAACATAGCTAAACACTCAATGGAGTAGGATTATCACAATTTTTTTAAAAACCACTAACTTTTTAATTTATTTTATATTTCTTATTCTTATATTACATCATTTTTTGTTTTTTAATCAGATTTCATTTTTCATTTTTATACACATTATATTATATTTCCTATATTATTTATTATAATGATCAATCATAAATAATTAGAAATTTAATACTATGTGATGGTATGAATAATATTTTATTCTATGACTTAATATAATAATTATTTCTTAATTATTTGTTAATCCAAATAATGATTAATTAATTAATTAATAAAATAATGATTAATTACTACTTTATCATAAATAGTAAATAATTAAATTTATAAATAGAAATTAAATAAACATGCTCATTTATTATTGATACAATTTATTTTAAATATAATTTATTTAAATAAATATAAATATAAAGATATATTTATATTTTTGTCATTCCAAACTCTAAATGAAATAAGAATAAGGAAAATATACACAAAAATATTTATTCCTTATACATATTTCTTCTCTACTTATTCTTCAACTAAAAAATCTCTAAAAAATTAATATGATTTATTATTTATTTATTTAATAATAAATTTAAAATTAAAGGCACATCTTCATTAAATTCTCTCTCTATATATAATTGTGAACGTTGATAATCTCACAAACGCACATGATGACGCGAGCGAGACAAAAGAAAAAAAAGGTGGCGCATGACCGCGCCGCACCACCTCCCAAAGAGTGGCCCATCGGCCACAAATCGGTGACTTCCACACAGGCAAAACGACGAGCATTTGGTAGTCGGCGGCTCCACTTTTTCATCTTTCCTCACTTTGCCAAATTTCCAAACCACTTCATCTCCTCTCCTCTTCTCTTCTGTGGGGTTTATATGCATCGTCTAATCTTTCCACGTATAAATCGCTCCTCCGTTTCGAAGAATCCAAAACTCAGATCGCTTTCTTGACGTGATCGGCTTTGCTTACTTTTGCAAGTAGCAGCTCTTCTTCTCGTTGCTGGTTGCTTGCTTTCTTCTCTTTCTCGCTCGTTTCCGGATTGCCTACGACGATTTTTTTTTTTTCATTTTGCAGCCAAATTTTGTAGAAAACTGGAGGCGGAGCTGAAGCAGCTGCTTTGAATTCAATAAATTTTCCAATAAGCGTGAAATTGCGGTAATATGATTCTTCATCACTTCTGCTTCTTTGTAGATTTATTGCTTGTTCAAAGTTTGCTTGTTGACGGTGCAATCCACTGATTTGTTCTATTCTTTAATGGGAGTTAGTAGCTGTTAGCTAATTTTTCTGTTATGCAAGGATCAACACAGTTGTATTTGAATTAAGGCAACAATGAAGTATAGTTTTTTATCATCGATATATAGTTCTCGATGTTTATGGTACTAGCAAAAGCAATCTAGAGATGAAGTGTATTTCAACGCCTTTTTCTGTGCCTGAATATGACATTTAAGCTATGTTGGCTTTCGTATTATTGATAGATGAGCATTCATGGAGGTCAAATAGAATCTAACCTTATCCTTATGCAAAAGAATCATTGTGGTTGATCAATGGTAGAGCGTTTTTGAGAACAAGAGTGTGGTGCAGTGGCTCACCCCTCGACTTGAGTACCGAGAGGACTCGAATTCGATTCCTATGATCAATAGCACTTATGTATTATTTTATTTTACTTGTATCAGGCCATGAGCCTCCTTTGTAATCGAAAAAAAAAAATGGTACAGCATTTTCATGTTTGCTGGTACCAGACCATTTTGGTATCCCGTGTCATGTTGTCATGTAAGCTGAACTGACAGGAATAACCGAACAAGGAACATATAAGTGGAGTAATGAACCATCTGATGCCTTTTTCGTCAGGGACATTCAATCATTCATGAGAAAGATCCTGGCCTTTTTGGGCTCGCTATCCATCTTCTAGTTGAACCTTCCTTAGCTCCAGTGTGAATGATAATGATATGCAACATGCTGATAAAAAATGTATAAGCACATTGTGGTTTTTGGGAAAATAAATGATGAGTTTATAGCACACACACTTTGATAAGAACTTTCACAGGTTGTTCTTACAAAGGCATCAGGAACTTCACATGCAACAGGAGCTGTTGCATGTATCTGTTTTTGTTCAATTTGTTTGATAAATACACTAGTAAGTCTGAATCCGATTTAGGTAGAGTATTTCCTCATTTTTCTTGCTCAATACATTTTTCATGTTATTCTAGATTGTTTCACTATTCTTTTTTTGCTAAATATTTTCTTTTATACAGTTTGGAAGCCTCTTCTGGAGTTGTTAGCAGACATGGACGCCTCTAATTCATCTTCATGTCATGGCTGTGGGTGGCATTATGGCGAAGATCAACTATTTTCACTTACAGAGTCTTCTACTGTAGGCGGTGAAATGTACAAGAGACTGAATCAGATGACTTCTGTTCCTGTAAGTTCTGCTTAAAATTATGGGTTCTATGATCCAGAGGCAATTATGTTTTCAGTTGGTAGCATGCTTTCTATCTTAGAATACGAAGTGCGGTAATTTGTATGAGGCAAGCTACATACTTTCTCATATATTCTCTTTCTAGAAAAGATTAGCACTTGCTTGGTAGAAGAAGGCTCCTTATCCTTTTATCAGCAAACAAGGAAGATGCAGTCAACTATTCTTTTACTGGCTGATATTTAGTATAAATTGCTCAAAAATACTTACCGTGTTCAACCTACATGAATGACTAATCTTTTCCAAGTATTTCAAGTGTTGATTAATCAATCACGAAGTTGGGTCTTCATCAACTACCTATTATATATTCCTTATACATGCACATTAACTTTTTCTTTTGATAAAGTTCACCTTGAAAATTGTTACGAGAAATAGACGAGAGAGATAGAAAATCACACACAGATTTACGAGGTTCACCCTTAACTGAGCTACGTCCTCGGGCGGCGACTAAAGTTCTTTTTTTGATGTGGAAAAACAACAAATCATACAAGATGCAGAATAACCAAAACCCTAGGAAGTTTATATATGGACTCCCAATACAAAATAGGAACCATAAGCCCTAAGGCTGTCTAGGTTTCGGAGGCTCCGCCCTCGAGCCCCCGCAGGGGGATCCCCTCTAGACCCCCACTCAGGCTCACTGACCGGTCAGCGAGACCCCCGTATGGGACGGGCGGCTTCGCCGCCCCAAATATTCGACGGTTGTGATGTGCAGGGGTTCATATGAGTTTCCATTAGGTTAAGATTCAATGCATTATCAACAAAAATTATGCATAAAATTAACATGTTAAGGATGTCTTTTTAAGAGGATGTTCAAATGGAGATTCATCTACACTCAGGTCGTCATTTTATACGACTAAATTCATTTTCATTGTAGTGTTCTAAATGATCAAATTTACCCATTATAAAAAATGATCAAATTTAATTGTAATTATGTCCAGCATGTTCCCAGAATTAACGGAGTGATTCCTTCAGATGATGAAGTAATTTCTGATCACCAAAGACTAATTGACAGGTACAGTTTGGGCAACCATTACTTCATTCTAATCCTAATTTCATTAAATATCTTCTTACCCTTGGTTTTCTGTGCGGCATTATAAATTGGCCAATTTGTAGTTCTTATATCACTTGTAAGCGTGAATATTAGCTGCATCATTGATTTTTTAATTTAGGGCTACAACCCAGAGTTTTCTCCCTGCAAAAGCTAGAAACTAGTGTTTAGCAGTTATGCTAGCAACTTGCTTTCATAAGTTAAATTGTGGAGAGATCTTTAGGATAAATTATGTATTATGTCAATTATTATCTTCAATCTAGCTTGGCTTTCTCAGGTTTCTTATTAATTCTTCACAAGAAAGAAAGTTTCTTAATAAGTTCATCTTCTCGCTTCTGCTTTAATTTCTCATTTTGCTATGTTATGAAACATCTCAACCCTCCTCTAGGTTAAAGTTATATGATTTGGTTGAACACAAGGTCCAAGGGGATGGAAACTGTCAGGTCAGTTATGTCATACATCTATTTTTTCCTCTCCTCTATTGCACATATGATTACTTGTTGAAAAGTGATATGCAAGGTTCAAACAATTTTGGCTGTTATCTCCATAAGATTATGGTTTGACTATCCAGTTATTCTGACTCAGCTCATCTCTTTACATCATAGCATCATGTTTGAAATATTCATGTCAAAACCTGTCATGCGTTTCCAGAAACTACTACAAGCTAAAAATTTTCAGAAGCCTGAAAATAAGTTAAATTATTAATCTTAGCAGTTCTTACATATTCTTCTTGGAAAAGAACTTAGAGGTTACATGTAGTTGGGAGATATTCAGAAAGAGACTAGAATGAACTACTATTTTCATGCAACTTCTTCCTTTAATAATATCTGGCTGTTTCTGTTCCTGCCTTAAAGATGTTCTTCTCTGTTGATCCATGCCTCAAAAAAAATTAACTATTGTTTTGGAAGTATTAGTAATGAAAATACTTTTTGGAGGAGCAGAGTCGAGTCCTGTGGTTAACCTTTACAAGAAAGAATATATCACAAAAGTTTCGGAAACATGTATATGTATTGCTTTGCCAGTTATATGGAAGAATGGATAAAATGGGAACTCATGCAATGTTGGGTTAGCTTTATGAGACTTACAGATAGCATATAGTTTCCTTCTTCCAAAACTTCGAACATTGAGACATGTTTATGGGGATAACGTGTGGGTTATACCCAGGATAGAACTAAAATTCTGACTCAGTAGGAAAATTCAAATCGGGTCATGCTCAGACTTACATTATGGCTCATTGTTTGATTCATTAGATATCTGAACACAAAAATCACCATGACACATATTTCTTATTGTTTTGTAAATTTACCACTCTTTTTGTGTCTAAATGTTTTCTTTGCACAATAACACAATAAGACTTGCCATTGGTTCCATATACATTTGATCTACTCGTACTTTCTCCTGTTTCTTGTGAGTCATCCATTGTTTACACAAACAAGAAATGGAAGGAAAAAATGAAACAAATAGAAAAAAGATGAAACCCATTCCACAAGAATTCTGATGGCTCTCGAACTCAATTTCTTCCAGTTTCGAGCCCTTTCTGATCAACTCTATCATACTACTGAATACCATGATTTCGTGAGGCAGCAAGTTGTCAATCAGGTTATTTCATCCACATAATCTTTATTCTGCATGTTTCCTTATTTGGTGAATTGATCAATTATTCTCTTGTTATCTAGTTTCCACTTCCAATAAGTTTCTTTTCTTTATTGTAAATTGATCTCAGCTTAAGGCTTACCGTGATATTTACGAAGGATATGTACCTATGGCTTATGATGACTATCTTAGAAATATGTCTGAGTATGGCTTCTTTCCTTTAACTTTCATGGTTTTCAGACAGTAATTGTTCTTATAGTACCAAATAACCATATTAACTTCTCTGTGTTTGTTTCCGGGTATGATGGAGAATAGGAGTGGTGAATGGGGTGACCATGTCACGCTACAAGCCGCTGCGGATTTGGTTTGTTTTTTGCTCCTCATCTGATGGTTCTTAATGTCCAATTTCTTGAGTGAATATTCCTGTTTCAGTACTCTTTCCATTCTGCAGTTTAATAAAAGTGTCTGTTTCAAATGAGAATTTTCAGCTACTACATTATACAAGTTACATCATCTTGCAAACAATTAAACAAAAGTAGAACTACACAGATATGGTGATATGCGCATATGGTGATAAGATAATCAGCATCACTGACTATTTCAGTTCATGATCATAGTGCAATCAAATCAACTATCGTCATTGCCTCTTATCAAACTAACACCACTCGGCAATTACTATATCTTAGCTGCAAGTAGATAGTCTATTAGTATAATGGCATGGAAGTGAGCTTCATTATCTATCTTTGCTTAATCTTATCTGCATGGAATGTAATATTTAAAGATATATGTTCTCTGCAGTATGGTGTTAAAATATTTATCTTAACATCGTTCAAGGATACCTGTTACATCGAAATTCTACCTAATGATCAGAGATCCACACGAGGTATGTTTTAATGTTCTCTTTCGCGGTCACGAATTATTTTTATTTTAGGCAGAGTTGAATTAAAAGGCGAGCTTAAAAACTTTTAACGCATGAATCAGTTCACTATGTTTCTCTAGCATGATCATATGAACCTTTTAGATGGAAACATTTACATGAAGTTACCTTGTTGCAGTCATCTGCTTGAGCTTTTGGGCTGAAGTGCATTATAACTCCATATATCCTGAGGGAGGTTCGTCATCTTTCTACGCGCCTTACCGAGCGTTGCAGATTTTTAACCTTAATGCTCAGAACTTTGAAATAAGGTCAATGCATCTAGTAATGTGCTCAATATATTCATGGGCTCTGCAGAGTTTCCGACCTCCGAAGCTGAGAAGAAGAAAAGATGGTGGAACTGAACAAACTGCTCTCCTAATGGACACAATGTGTTCATCTGTTGTGCGTATCCCTCCCAGTTGCTCAACAATGTGATTTCACTACGTCTAGAGTACTCGAACCTTAGCCTCTAAAATTGCTCCATTATAGCAACAAGCAGCTAACAGTTTTTATAACCTCATGTACTATATTCCCCAGAAGAGGTCATGTGTTGCTTACTACATTCATATATATATCATTATTGTATAGATTATATATAGAAAATTGTATCTCTTACTCGGCACATAAGCCCTCTCTTAAATACTACGCAAATCTTATGAATGTATCAAAACTGCTCGTTAGCATCGGGGAATTGACCTCTAATCATGTCTTGTGATTAGAACTTTTAAATTCTAAAAACACACAACTTTGAAACGAGAAGCTCCCTTGGTGTTGCGTCGGTCACTATTGAGAGATGTTTAATGTCCAGCTAAGTTATTGGCCATTGTGGATATCAAGATTTATATGGGAAAAAGCTTGGTGTATAGTTCCTCTCTCACTTTCCAGTTTGCGCCTAGTCATGTGTCGTTCACCACGCCCTCGTCTAAGTCGTCTTCCACATCATTTTGTACCTTTAAGTTTATGTGACAGTTGTTAAGTCCTCTTTATGGCATTCATAATAAATCTATCAACTATTAGAAATATTTTAATTATGCGAGTATTAGGAAATTCTTTTTGTTGCCCTCACAATATCGGGATGTCATCCAAGTTTAAATATTTGATTATGATGAATGAGGCTCTCAACGATTTTTTTTTTGCATCTACAAAACTCGAACTCTAAATCATATTTTCATTTGACATTTAAATCTTCTTGTTAAATTTTATCTAAAATTCTATTAAGTTACCTTTACATAATTATGAAATATCAAATTTATCTTATTCTCTTATTACAATAAAATAATATTTTAAAAATAAAAAGTAATCAATATGAGAAAATGATTTTTAAAAATAAAAAAATATTATTCTTATGTTGTTGCTTTTTTTTTCTTTTTTACGTATATTTTAAAGAAGGAAATTATAATTAATTTTTCATAATTCTTAAAAAATAATAAATATAATTTTGGATGAAATTTAATGAAATGACTTAAGTTCAAATCGGTATAATTTCAGAGACTAAAATTAATAATTTATAATTTAAAATTAGATGTGAAAAAATTAGATTTTTGTGATGTTAGAAGAATAATCCTTTAATTTATCACCTAACTATTAATTTATAGTGTGAAATGTATTTGTATAAATTAATTTTTCACTCAAACTCTTAAAATTCAATATTATTCAACTCCATCTTCCTATCTTATTCATACTCACTTTACTATTTCTTGTATTTATTTATCTATAATAATATGTTACTAAATATTAAATAACTTGCGAGAAAATTTGAGTAATTTTCTTTTAACAATTTAAATTAGAATTTACACTATTAATACTTACTAAATATGGTGTGATTTTCAAAAGTGATAGTTTGTTTTTTTATAATAGTTTAAATATAAACGCATCATATGACCCTTTAAAATAATTAAGATGTGGCACAATTAAAAAGCCATAATCATCTTACTTTTTTTAATCAGACAATAATTAGCATTTAGACGTGCCTATCTTTTTAACTATGAAAAAACAATAAAATGTGCTGTAGAATTAAGTTTTTCACGTACCTATAAAAGAAACAACTATTTTCTCAACCAAATTCAAATACAAATAAGTTGTTTGTATCTTATAAATAAATATTTGAATCATTAATTTGATTAGAAGAATATATTTTTTATTTTTTATTTTGACTTCGTATTAATCAGATATTAGTAATTTTAGACATCGAGAACTCAGAGCTACTCAAAATTAGTCAAGCACAAACCAGATAAAAAAGAAACAAATATTTTAAAATAATGAGACCGAATTGACCCTTCAGAAAAAAATTAAGGCGTGGCCCAATAACAAGCTCATCTACATGGGCCCATATATTGGGCCTATTTCCGATACAAAAAGATGGGAGGAAAAGATCGGCCCCCCCGAATCTTCTGGAAACGCCGCGCCCTCCAAAAGGCAGTACACTACAAAATGGCAAGCTCGCGATTGCTAAATCACGCTAAAACCTAAAGCCAAAGCCCCTCTGCGCCTCCACCTTATCCTTCTCCTCCTCCGTCTCCAGAGCTCTCCATTTCCACTCCGATGGCCTCCGCCAATGCCATCTCCACCGCGGCCATCCTCCGCTCCTCTCCTCGCCAGGTCCCTCCCCCGCCTCCTTCTTCTGCTTGTGAATTGTTCAATGATGGGATGTGTGAAGCTCGCGTTGTGTTTTGTTGAAGTTTATTGAGTGTTTTTTTTTGTTGTTGAAGCAGGAGATTCTGAGGAGGAGGGCGACCACTGGCCAGAGACCCAATGGCCGGCGGCAACTGTCGGTGCGCGCCAATGCCAAGGACATCGCTTTCGACCAGAGCTCTAGGTCCGCGCTCCAGGCAGGCGTCGAGAAGCTCGCCAACGCCGTCGGCGTCACCCTTGGACCCAGAGGTAGATGAGGAACCCCGAAAGTTCCCACATTCATCAGTCCCTCTTTAGTTTCTAGTGTAAACTTCTTGGTTTCATCGAATCTGCTTTATTTTTGTTTTCTTGTTTTAATCGCCAGGAAAACATGAATTTTTTTCCAGCTGATTCTTCGGGTGTATTAAAGTTTCGATCTTGCTCCTGTTTATTGTATACCCTCATAATGGCAACGTATTGCAGCGCAATTATTATGAAAAGAAGACTTCTGTATATTGATAAAACTTTCTGTTTCAACTATTGGTCTAATAATAGTTTCTGTTTCTGATTAAAGGGAGGAATGTTGTATTGGATGAGTTTGGGAGCCCAAAGGTGGTTAACGATGGCGTCACAATTGCTCGCGCCATTGAGCTTGCAGATCCTATGGAGAATGCTGGCGCTGCTTTGATTCGTGAGGTATTCAATTCATTATATTTTCTATACATGTCGAATTGTTCATAACATGTGCTGAATCATCCTTGCTGAGTGTTGCTAAGTGAGTCTTATTTGAAAACAGGTAGCCAGTAAGACCAATGACTCTGCTGGTGATGGTACTACAACTGCTTCAGTTCTTGCACGTGAAATCATTAAGTTGGGTTTGTTGAGTGTTACCTCTGGTGCAAATCCCGTCTCTATCAAGAAGGGGATCGACAAAACTGTTAGTGGGCTTGTAGAAGAGCTGGAGAAGAAATCCCGGCCTGTCAAGGGAGGAGCTGATATCAAAGGTAAACATAACTTCACTGTATCTTTAATAGTGATGATGCATTTTGCTTTAGAGTGATTAATTTGTTTCATAAGGTATTAATACTAGCTATGTTATGTAAACAATTCAATACCCATAATTTACAAGTTAAATATTTTCACAATGATTGATTTTGAATTGCATTGTTTTGGTCCTGCAGCTGTTGCCTCTATCTCAGCTGGTAATGATGAGGATATCGGAATGATGATTGCTGACGCCATTGATAAAGTTGGTCCTGATGGTGTGCTTTCTATTGAATCCTCATCATCTTTTGAAACTACTGTTGATGTTGAAGAGGGCATGGAGGTTAGTTGTGATTTCCAGGAAATTTTGGTGTTCTTGTTTCTATCTGCTTAGATATTTGCGATTTCTTTATTGTTTTCTAGATCCTATAACCAGGCTTAACCAATTAATGCAGATTGATCGAGGTTATGTCTCCCCACAGTTTGTTACAAATCCTGAGAAATTGCTTGTGGAGTTTGAGAATGCAAGAGTGCTGGTGACAGATCAGAAAATTTCAACTATAAAAGAGATTATTCCTTTGTTGGAGAAAACTACCCAACTGAGAGCTCCTTTGCTCATTATTGCTGAGGATATCACTGGTGAGGCTTTAGCAACGCTTGTTGTGAATAAGCTGCGGGGAATTCTAAATGTTGCTGCAATCAAAGCCCCTGGTTTTGGTGAGAGAAGGAAGGCTCTTCTTCAAGATATTGCCATTGTGACAGGTAATGCATGAACATTGTTTCAGCAAATTCCTATTTCTACCAACATTGTTCGACATTGTTGATGCATGTTGATTCATTTTCAGTTGCTTCTGGTCCATAATTTGTCTTGAGGAGGCCATATGATAAAACTTTGTGAAATAGCCATTAGATGGCATGATTGTTGTTCTCAATTTTTCAGTGCGACTCTTTGTATTCAAGATTGTTTATTTCCTACATTATGACTAAATTAATTGCATGCGTACAATTACATGCCCATATTGGCATGTTTGCACTTTAAAATCATGAAAAGCTCCTTTTCAAATGAAGAGAAAAGAAAAGAAAGCTGACCACTTCACATTTATGGATCAAGTCTCTGTGGTAGCTAGGGCCCCAAAGATATGGACAAAATTGTACATATGTTGGATTATAATCTTCTATCGCAGAAATCCTTTATTCATCTTTTTGGGCTCCAGATGTATCTAGGTTGCTTCGGCTAATTACTTTCATGTCATAGATACACTATGCTCGAGTCAGATATGTTGAATTAGGTTGTTCAAATATCCCATTGTAAAATTTCTTTCCATTGTTATCTATATGGAGGTAAAATTCTTGCATTAGATTAACAGTGAGAAAAGTTGCAGCTTTTCCTGATTAATGAAGAGTGAGCCCCAATTGACATGTCTTCTGTAATTTTTTGTTTTTTCTTCATGGACATATTTTATTTCTCCTTGTTCTCTGATGCTTGTAGATCAGCTTTTAACACTAGAACTTTCTTGGTTCTTTTATTTTTTCTTCATTGACATATACATGTTTCTCCCTATTATCTGATTCTTCCTATCTTAGTTTTAACCCTTCACTCTTTTTTGTCTATTTAGGAGCCGAGTTCCAAGCCAAAGATCTTGGCTTACTGATAGAGAATGTGACAGTTGAGCAGCTTGGAACTGCAAGGAAGATCACTATCTCTCAAAATTCTACAACCCTTATTGCTGAAGCAGCAACGAAGGATGAGATACAGGCAAGAATTGCGCAGCTAAAGAAGGAGCTTGCGGAGACAGATTCCGTCTATGATTCTGAGAAGCTAGCTGAGAGGATTGCGAAACTCTCTGGCGGTGTGGCAGTAATAAAAGTTGGAGCTGCAACAGAGACTGAGCTTGAAGACCGCAAACTCCGGATTGAAGATGCCAAAAATGCCACTTTCGCAGCTATAGAGGAAGGAATTGTTCCCGGTGGAGGTGCTGCTCTTGTTCATCTGTCTACCTTTGTTCCTGCCATAAAGGAAAAAATTGAAGATGCCGAGGAGCGCATTGGTGCAGACATTGTGCAGAAGGTAAATCCCATCTTCTCAGGAAATCTACTTTGTCAGCTTGGATGATATTTTTAATAGAACTTTGATGTTAGTGATGCTTTACTCTGTTTGGATAGGCCCTGGTGGCTCCTGCGGCTTTGATTGCGCATAATGCTGGTGTAGAGGGAGAAGTGGTGGTAGAAAAGATCAAGGCAAGCGAGTGGGAAGTTGGCTACAACGCAATGACAGACAAGTATGAGAATCTGGTGGAATCTGGAGTTATCGACCCAGCAAAAGTGACGAGATGTGCCCTGCAGAATTCGGCGTCGGTGGCTGGCATGGTCCTGACAACGCAGGCTATTGTCGTGGATAAACCCAAGCCAAAGGCATCAGTTGCTGAACCAGCTGAAGGATCTCTTGCCATTTGAAGAAGTTGATCTAAAACCCTGCTTGCTAAAGTAGGTTAGTTTCAGATGTAAGAACTGGGTGCCATTTGAGAGTGCAATATCCACGAAATTAGAAACTTCTGCGGGATTTTATACACATTTTGTTCTCTTTCATGTTGTCCCCAAATTCTGTTCAATGCTGTAATGCAGAGACTGACCGGAGATGATTTCTGGCATTCAGCTCAAGGAACCGGGAATTGTGTGGTGACTCCTATTAAAAAAATAAGGTTTATTTTTTAATGGAGATGATTTCATAGCTATTTTAATTTTCGCCTATTCTTATTTTATTTAATACTTTTTATTTATTACATTATTTATTTGTTAGTAAAGACATTAAAAGAAAGCATAAGTCATTTGCAGCATGTTATAAGAAATAGACTTATTGACAAAATAAAAAGAAGTGAATTTGAGAACTTTTAAGAAAACTCATTTCATCGTTTAATATCAGCATTCGGAAAACAAAAAATGGATCTTAATTTAAAAAGATCATTCTAAAAGTTGATTGGAACCTTTATGTGAAAAATAATCTTATATTTTGAATTTTTTTCATCAATATATAAAGTTATCCAACTAATATATTAATTATCTAAATACATTATTACAAAAAATTAATATAATATATGACTTTAAAATACTTTTTTTTATATCGATTATTAAAAAACATTATTTCATATTATTTTTAATATAGAAGATTAATAAAGAGAGCGGAGAGTTTTTAACTTTGTGTTTAATCAAGTTTGGTCGGTAAAATTAATTAGTAGAATTATGTTTATAATCATTCGAAGTTAGTAATTTTAGTTAAAGTTGTTTTTAAATTCATCAAATATTAATAATCTTGAATATTATGCGATTTTCAACCGAGTATTCGAAAAAAATAAGTTTTCATTTAGATAGTGGAATTCAGTTTAATAATTCGTTATCGAATTTAGGAGGGCATTTGAAAGTCATGATGTTATTAGTGATGATTCAACAATTGGTCGTGGCCCTCTTCATGAATAATGCAAATGACGGCACCGCAACATTATATTTGGGCAAACGCGAATCTATTTTTTTTAGATTATCAATGAATAGTTAATTAGATAAATTTTAAATGAATTAAAGAAGTTTTACTAGTGTTCGAATAAATTGTATAAGATATTGTTTGACAAATTTTTAAAATAACTTCTACAATAACACATAGTGTTGTTGACAAATTCAACACACTAATTAATATATTTGATAAAAATATTTAATAATAATGATAAATGATCGAAATTTAGTATTTTAAAATATTTGAAAGACCAATATTTAAATTAGTTACTAGTGTGCTGAAATTTATTTTCTAATATATTTTCAAAATATTTCGTTATTATTCACTATTGATATGAATACATTTATTCTTTTATATCATGTGTCCAATTTATTATTTATTAATTAGTTATCATTTTATTAATTATAAATTATTTGGTTAATTATTTATTTTATTATTATTTATTAATATTAAAGTAGTTAAAATAAATAAATTAATTAAGAAATATATATATATATATATATAATAATATAAATTATTTAAATATTTATTTATATTATTCTTAGTTATTTTATGTTTGTCAATCACTTTTATGAAATCTAATAATTAACTCGCTAGCAGCTAATCACTAATTTCTAATTGTTAATTGTTATTCGCTATTAACTATTCAAATCATTCATACATATCCAACAGAGCCTAAGAGTAAAAAAATTCAAGATAAATAATTAATTTCAAATAAAAATATTTAAAATAGTTTCTAACATTAAAAATTGTTTTTAAATATTAATAAATGATATAAAAAATCATACATAATATAAAGAAATAAACTTAAACAAAAAAAAATAGAATTACATTGAGTTAGTATGAAATTAAAATTTATCATTTAAAATAAATGTTAATGATTTAAATTAAGTGTAAAACAATAAAAGACAAATTAAAAAAGAAAAAGAGAATTAGAATAAAAGTGTAACTTTCTCAAATCTACACCTAGCCACTTGGCAGAATACAAACTTGATGATGTTACCAACTTACATTTTTTACTTTTCTTTTGACCAATCCACTGGTCAATACTATGAACATGTCGATACGGAAGCAAATACTTGACCTATGTCATGTGCAAGTCATCTTATTACGAATACCATTATGCTACCGCTACGCAATCACCATCTATTCTATCTATTTGCTTGTAGGATCAAAATGCAGGGAAGACAATTCTTCCATGAATTATGAAGCCCAATATGTAAATGATAATAATTCAATAGGGTAAAACATATATGAAAATATAAGGAAATGAGAATATTTTCTATCATACAATCATCTTTATAATCATTAGTTTTACTTTTAGTTACTTTACATTTTTTTCTTTATTTTGCTTTACCTCTTTCTTTCAATTATAAACAATAATTCATTTGAGAAAATAAATGGCATTTAATTTATTCCATATTTTATCTTTCTTCTTCCTTTTTAATCCATCATTTTCTACCGATCACTTTCAATCAATCATTTTCAATTATTAGTACATGAAGATTTCAGCGATCTAGGGCCAATATGGCTAGCTAGGCCATGGGTCAACCTGAGACCCGTCAATAACAATAATAATTAAACCTGGAGAGAGAGCATCAATAACCCTTAGATGATTAAACTTGCCCTCTCTATCAATAACTGAGGACGCCAATAACCATTATAGGATTAAAGTTTGCCCTCTTGCAATAACTCAGAATACTGATAATCCTTATATGATTAAAGTATTTCCTCAATAAACACCTAGGAGAACACCAATAATCCTTATAGAAATAAAGCATATTCTTTAAGTCCGTCGGAGCCTTCCTCTTCATGCATAATTTCAATCACAAATATTTACATCTTTTACTCTTGTTTACCTATTATTCTAAGTTCACGTGAGCGTATACTAACCCTACCTCAATCAAGTTTAATCAATCAATCGAACATTACATTAATCATCCTGGAACACGGCCCGCTTTGGATGTGACACAGACCGTGTTGTCCCCGGGTTAAGCATGTCCAAAAGAAACACCGCTGTTTCGATCAAATATTTTAATCAAGAGACGCGGACCGTGTTAGGGATAACACGAACTATTTTATGTATTATTTCCTGAGGCTCAATATTATATTCGGGAAAAGGTTCCGCACGCGTCGAAGAGGGATGCGACCATTTTGAGGCATTATTAAGGTTCCGAGGACGCGACCCATGTTCGAAGGCACACAAACCATTTCGTCCAGGAAAACGTGCTCGTGGTAGGAACGACACACATCAAATATGACGTGGTCGTTCTCCCAGAGGACTCGAACCGTGTTCAGATGAACGCGGTCTGTTTCTGGCATTTGTTTATTACGGCGCGACTTGTCTCAAACGTGTCGCGTCATGGGGAACACAATCAGTATCCGATTTTAGATTAAATCATTATTTCTTTTCAATTATTCATTTACTCTATCATACATATATGAGAACACCTAAATTGATGCTCCTAATTACATACCTCAATTTTCCGTCGGTTGATCTCTCTTCTTCTTTGTCGCGACGCAGTCCATGTCCTACTCGGACACGATCCGTTTTCTTCCTTCTTTTCGTGCAACACGGTCCGCGTCCCATGTGGACATGGTCTGTGTTGGTCTTTTCCCCTCCATGTCCTTGCGTCGCCGAGAGAGAGAGAGAGAGAGAGAGAGAGAGAGAGAGAGAGAGAGATGAGAGAGAGAGGAAGAACTTCAGATGCCTTTGGTTTGAGAGGGAATAATTATGGGATGAGAGGAGGGGTTGGGTCCTATTTATAGCGAAGAAAATTCACCTCTAGATGGAGTTTGAATACAATTAAGACTCTCTAGAATAACTTTGTATTTAATTATAATTCCATAAGATAAATCTCCCATATGATTATAATTCCTTTAAAAATAGTTAACCTCCTTGGAAATCATGATATATCTTTTCATTAGGACAATGTCATAATTTTTTCATTATAATTAATCCTCAATATTCATCATTCGTTAGAGAATCAATCCTAGTTTAAATCTAAAATTCATCCATTTTTTCTTCTCATCATTTAAAATAAATTTAGATTATGATAACCTCCTTAGGACGTAACCTATATCTTTCTTGATGGCGCGGTGATTGTTTGTGATGTTTGCACATGGACTATCTATTTGGAGACAACTAAGAAGTGTCTCCCGTTAGGCTCTGATACCTTATTTTAACGCCCCCAAATCCACACCCCGTCACTTGACAGAATACAGACTTGGAGACGTTACCAACTTATATCTTTGACTTTTTTTATTAATCCATTGGTCAACACTATGAACATGTCAATGCAGAAGCAAATACTTGATCTATAACGAGGACATATGCCATGTGCAAGCCATCTCATCACGAATACCATCATGCTACCGCTGCGCAATCACCATTTATTCTATTTTTTTGCCTGCAGGATCAAAATGCAGAGAAGACAATTCTCCCATGAGCTATGAAGCCCAATATGTAAGGGATAATAATTCAATAGGGTAAAACATATATGAAGATATAAGAAAAGGAGAACATTTTCTATCATACGATCATCTTTATAATCATTAGCTTTACTTTTAATTACTTTACCTTTTTTCTTTACTTTGCTTCATCTCTTTCTTTTCGGTTATAAACAATAATTCATTTGAGAAAATCAATGTCATTCAATTTGTTCCATCTTTCTTCTTTCCTTTTCAATTCATCATTTTCTATCGATCACTTTCAATCAATCATTTTCAATTATTAGTACATGAAGATTATAACGATCCGGGACCAATATGACTAGCTAGGTAATGGGTCAACCCGAGATCCGTCAATAACAATAATAATTAAATCAGAAGAGAGAGCATCAATAACTCTCACGAGATTAAAGCCTACTCTCTCTATCAATAACCAAGGACACCAATAATTCTTATAGGATTAAAGTCTGCTCTCTTGCAATAACTCAAAATACTAATAATCCTTATAGGATTAAAGCCTATCCTCAATAAACACTTGGGAGAATACCAATAACCCTTATAGAATTTCTGTTCTCCAAGTTCGATGTGACCTTCCTCTTCATGCATAATTTCAATCACAAACATTTACATCTTTTACTCTTGTTTACCTATTATTCTAAGTTCATGTGAGAGTATATTAACCCTAACTCAATCAAGTTCAATCAATCAATCAATCGAACATTACATCAATCATCCCGAGACACGGCCCGCGTAGGATGTGACACGACCCGTGTTGTCCCCCGGATTAAGCGTGTCCAAAAGAAACACCATAATTTCGATCAAATATTTTAATCAAGAGATGCAGACCGTGTTAGGGTTAACACAGACCATTTTATCTATTGTTTCATCAGGCTCAATATTCTATTCGGGAAAAGGTTACGTACACGTTGGAGAGGGACGCGACCGTTTTGAAGCATTATTAAGGTTTCGAGGACGCGACCCATGTCCGAAGGCACACGAACTGTTTCGTCCAAGGAAACACGGTCGTGGTCGGAACGACACGCGTCGAATATGACACGATCGTCCTCCCAGAGGAGACGGACCGTGTTCAGATGAACGCGGTCCATTTCTCTCCGACATGTCTCACGCCGGCATCCTGACACGGACTGTGTCATGGAAAACACGGTCGGTATCTGATTTCCAATTAAATCATATTTTTTTTCAATTATTCATTTACTCTATCATACATATACCAGAAATCCTAAAGTTGATCCTCCTAATTACATACCTCAATTTTCCGTCGGTCGATCCCTCTTCTTCTTTGTCGTGACGCAATTCATGTCCTACTCGAACATGGTCTATTTCTTATATCTTCACGGTGCGCGATCCGCTTTCTTCCTTCTTGCCGTGCAACACGGCCCGCGTCCCATGTGGACACGGTCCGTGTTGGTATTTTCTCCTCCATGTCCTTGCGTCACTGAGAGAGAGAGATGAAGAACTTC
Source organism: Pontederia paniculata (assembly GCA_001647135.1). NCBI lineage: Eukaryota > Viridiplantae > Streptophyta > Magnoliopsida > Commelinales > Pontederiaceae > Pontederia > Pontederia paniculata. The sequence continues at coordinate 3,737 of LTAE01002187.1, read as the reverse complement.
AGATGACTTTGATTTGAGAGGGAAGAATTATGGGATGAGGGGAGGAGTTGGGTCCTATTTATAGCGAAGAAAATTCACCCCTAAATGGAGTTTGAATACAATTAGAACTCTTTAGAATAACTTTGTATTTGATTATAATTGCATAAGATAAATCTCTCATATGATTATAATAACTTTAAAAATAGTTAACATAAAATTTGAAATATTTAATTGATAGGAAATATAACAATTTGATTTCAATTCAAATTCTTTTTCTAATCTTAACAAACTATACCATCATATCTCCCCTTTGTTTTATTTATTTATAAAACCTAAGGTGTTAAAAAAGAGAAATACAAATTTAAAAAATAAAACAAAAAGGCAAAAGATGGAATGAAGCAATAATTATTAGCTAAGAATTTGAGAGTCCTCAAGTTTTAAAGGTGGGATTCGATTTCAAAATTTTGCAAAACATCACATCGTGATAGAATCCGTTATAAAGATCTTGTTTCACTTGCAAACTCATCCTTAAGTCATACAATTGGATGGACTTGGAAATGTTCGAATATATTTTGTATCAATAAAATTACTTTATTCTTTAAGTTTTTAATTAATATATTTGTTTTCGGCTTGTACCTACGAGATTTCTTTTGTTATAAAAATATATATCAAAGTTGTTGACATCCATTTTCTACTGACAGAAATTATCTTACGAGTTATATTATTATTTCAAGAGATTAAAAATGATAACCGAGTCCAAAAGGTTAGCAGATAGGAATGATTGAACGAAAGTGCCATGTAGCTCACATCTCAAATTGAATTAGAGAACTTTTTGCATTCAAAGAATGACACAAAGAAATCAATCATTTTTCTACATTAAGAGGCAAATTGCTCTATCAGATCAAGTCACATAATTCACCATATTCTTACCATCTTTCTCTTCCCATTTTACATTTGTAAGCATGTATGTTTTTTTCATGTAATTCTCTCAAACTTTTCTCAGATACTCGAGTTACAAGTTAAACGATAAGCGCACTCCTTGTAATTCGCTATAAGCTTCTAACTTTTCGTTTGTTCTAAATCGAAAGTTCAATATGTGCATCCTCTTAAGAGTGTTCACGGTCGGATCCGATTCGATTTCAAATTCAATCCAATTTGATTAAGTTAGATCAAATTGATGATAAATTAATCATCGAATCCGATCCAACCCGATCTTCCTTGAGTCGAGTTGAAATCGGGACATCGATTTATCTGATTGATTTATTTATATTCTATAAATTATTTTTTTATAATATTTAATATTAGTCATACTTTTTTTAAAAAAATAAACATTTTTTAAAGTTTATAATACTTTTCAAGGATATAAAGTATAACTTTTAGTATATTTTAATTTTAAAATAATATAAAATTCTTATCAAGAATAAATTAGTTTAAATTTAATTAAAAATATATAAAAATTTGGGTCATCAGATTAGGTCGGGTCAATTGAGTTTGAAAAATTGAAATCTGTATCCAATCCATTGATGATCGAATTATGATCAGGTCGATTTGGGTCCAACCCGATCAATGATCCGATACGATCCAATTGAGATTGGATCGATTCGAGTCGTTGATTTCATCGGATGGATCCGACCCGACGAACACCCCCTACATCCTTTCATCATTTAAGTGAACAATCATTTTTAGTAACGATTATACACTTGCACCTACTACTAAGGAGGCGTTTCTCTAGAAGTAATATTTTCCCATTACCGATAATGTTGTATTAAATTACATGAGCTCACTACATTACCTTATTCACTTTATTTTAATTTTACAGGTAATCCACATTGCAGGCAATGCAGATTACTAGCAATCTGGATTGCGAGGAGGCAATCCAGATTGTCACTTCACAAGCAATCTGTTATAAATTTTTTTCACCTTTGACCTTTAGAATTTTATTTAACTAAATGGTAAAAATAGTCAAATAAATAATAATATAATATTTTATTAGTATAATTATTATTAATCACTATAGTAATATTTTTTATCATTAAATAGATTATTATTATTATTATTATTATTTCTATTAATTTCAATATCAACATTATTAATTAATTATATTTTTTGTATATTATAAATAATAAACAATTAAATATTAATTATTTTAACTATAATAATATTTTAGAATAATTATTATTAATTTATTATTATTATTAGATAATTATATACTACTTATATTATACATTTATTTATTTGATGTATAAATTTTATGAATTTAAGTATATGTTTGTAATTCAAGTTTACATAATTTAAATTAAATTTATAAACTTAACTCTATTGTTTAAGGATATTTTGGTAAAAGTTTTATATAATTCATTAATCTTTTTTATATATAATAAAATAATAAAGATTGCTTTATACATTGTTTATGCATACTAAACAAAGTAATGTACATTACTAATAATTTAATTAGTGACAATCTTTATGAAAGGCAATATAAATTGCTAGGTAATATGGAAAAGTAATATAGTGAAAGCAACCTAAGTGCAATGCTACCTTGGACCACTGGAAATCAAAGTGCAACTTGTTAAGGAGGAGATAGCAAAATTAGAAGGAAGGGATGAAGAACACGACTTGGACATGAATGAGCTGGGTAGGCTTAGATCCTTATACCATCAACAGTCAGCCTTGCTTAGACAGATAACCCTAAAATGATGGTCAAAATCAAGGGTCATGTGGCTAACTCAGGGAGAGAGAAACACAAAATTCTTCCACTTAACTACCATGGTAAGAACAAAAGAAACCTAATTCATAATATCAGCTCCTCTACTTGTGCAGATTTAACCACAGACCAGGACATTCTACATGAGTTTGTTAAGCATTACAAGGAGTTATGGCAATGCCCTACTCCATTCCCTGTTAATATATCAGATTGGCCTGACCTACCCACCCTGCCTCAAGATCTTATAACAGGTCTAGAGTCCCCAATCTCTCCTGAGGAGGTTAAGTCTGCTTTCTGGTCACTACCACCTGCTAAGGCGCCAGGACCTAATGGGTTCACATTAGAATTTTATAGGAGATATTGGGACATTGTGGGAGACACAGTAACCAGTGAGATACTACACTTCTTTAATACAGGGATTATGTTAGAGAATTGGTCTAAAACCTCATTAATCTTTATACCTAAGATAGACAACCCAAGGGCAATAAGTGATTACAAGCCAATATCATTATGTAATATAATATACAAAGCAACCTCCAAGATATTAGTAGCCAGATTAAAACATGTCTTACCAAACATAATTGACCCATCACAATCAGCTTTTGTAACAAACATATCTATCCATGACAATATTTTGATATGTCAGGAGTTAGCTCATTCCATGACTAAAGGAAGTAGGAAGGGTATGATACTTAAGGCTGACATGGCTAAAGCTTTTGATAGGGTGGCTTGGAAGGCTATAGAAAATGTAATGAATGTTATGGGATTCCCACCTAAGTTCATTGTTGAATATAGGATCCCGAGATTATTTTGAATGATCACAAATTTGTAAGTGAACTCAGTCTGTACTAATAAACTTGTTTGAGATGATTTCTGTAACATGACATAGACAAGTTCAGTACACCGGTCGACCTGAGCTAAAGGAATGAACGACCACTGCACACGTGATATATATCAATGAAGTACCATAAGTGTGTAGTGGGCGTCCTAAGGATAAAAGCGGTCGGCCAGTTGAAGGAGGAGGATGTCATATAAACAACAGTGTATATGGAGG
>LTAE01002186.1:20730-41655 GCA_001647135.1 Pontederia paniculata | reverse complement strand
AGAGTATATATTGTAATCCCAAGAGTCTTAGGAAGTAACTTTGGCTAACTTTATCAGTGTGAGTGTATTGAGCGAGAGCCTTAGTTCCCCTTGTGTGAAGGGTCCAAGCGATCTTGAGGATTCTGTAAGAGGTTATCTCTTTATCCTCAGTGCAAGAAAGGAGAAGTTGTAAGGGAACTTTCGCCCTTGAAGAAAGAAGTAGTGATCTCCGGAGATCTTAGTGAGAGAAGATCGGAGCGGGGACGTAGGCCAGGAGTTGGGCCGAACCTCGTCAACAAATCGTGTGTTTGTGTGTTGTTCGTTTTTTCCTTTACTCTCTTCTCTGTTTATTTATGTTTGCATTTACAAGCTTCCGCTGATAACTCGTCTAAACTAAGTAAAAGAGAGTAAGATTTTTAATACACCAATTCACCCCCCCCCCCTCTTGGTGCCATACAGATCCTACAATTTTTTTTTAAAGATTTTAAGTAATTTATTTATATGACCTTAAAGATTTTGAACGAACAATTTTTTATTATATTATATTTACACTCATACTATAGGCATAGAAAAATATACTGTTTTTATATGAAATTAGTTTTCACACACAATATAACATAATTATTTTAGTTTGAGTTACCATTAATTTTAATGGGATTATGCAATTAAAATTATTGCTATTTTTTTTTTATGTTGCTGCTCAATTTTGTTTATCAAACACACCAATTTAACAAATTAATATTTTGACATTAGTCAAATATCTAAACTCTATATCAACATATATCAAAAAAAACCAATAAAAATCGTAATATAATGTGAGACTAAATTATTTAATTAGATAAATATAATAAATATGTTTTTTTATATATAAATTATATTTTTATTTTTTGTAATATTCGTAACACAATGCATGTGTTTGAAGATAAATTGAAGTAAAAAATAAGAACTTTACGTTAATACTAGCTAATTTGATCATTTTATTTCTACAAACTGCAATTTAATATTATCAATTTTATTTCAATTAACTAAGGATATTTAGTGGGTCAGTTGACTTGGTGAACCTTATCATCGGAATTGATCCTATGTCAATTAGGTCGATTTAGATTAGTAGTCCGATCAAACGCGATCTAATTTGATGACAAATGAATCGAGTAGTTTTAATTTTTCAAACTCGATTAACCCAACTTGACATGTTGATCCGAACTTTTGTATATCTTTTTATTAAGCTGAACAAATTAATTTAGAAAAGAATCTTATATTATTTTATAATTAAAAAATATAAAAACATAATACTTTATATCCTTGAAAAGTATTGCAAACCTTTGAAAATATGATATTTTTTTAATAATATAATTAATATTAAATATCATAAAAAGTAAAATATGGAAAAATTCAATTAGAAATGTGATAATCTGATCTAATCCAACTTGACCAAATAAAAATTAAGTTGGATCAAATTTGATGATTAACCAACTCGATCTAATCAAAATTGATAAAGATGGATCATATTTAGTCTCGAAAAGAATCGAATATGATCCATGAACACTCCTATAATCGACTTATCTCTATATAATTAATATATATTTATATTTAATTAGTATTTTTTTTAAAATAGTGTCCATGCATCGCACGGATTAATGAACTAGCTTTTATATAATATTTAAGTAATCTTCAAATTAGAAATAAATAAAGTATCCTTTAATAATTTTAAAAAACGAAATGATTTCCAAAAAACTCTAAATAATTTTCAAAACATAAATAATTTTCAGAAAATAAAATAAATTTTCTTTAATTTTTTAGAAAAATAAAATGATTTCCATAAATTTTCTTTAAATAATTTTTGAAAATAATCTTCGAAAACAAAAACTTCTTTAAATAATTTTCAGAAAATAAAAAAATTCAAAAATTATTTTTTGGGAATAATTTTCTGATAATAAAATAATTTTCAGAAAATAAAAAAATGATTTCAAAAAACTTATTTAATTAATTTTCGAAAATAAAAATCTTTAACTAATTTTCAGAAAATAAAATATTTTCGAAAAAAATCTGTTTTCAGAAAACAAATAATTTTCAGGCGAATAAAATAATTTCCAAAAATAAAATTCAAAGAAAAGAAAAAAAATTAAATTAAATTACAAAAGAAAAGTTCAGGTGAGAAAGATTTGGGTCAAAAGTTTTAATGGGCTTTAGAGAAAAAGGGCCAAAGAAATTTTTTATGTGAATTAAGAAAAAAACGGGCGTACGAGATTAAGATAAAAAAACAGCTGAGATTAATACGAATGAAAAAAATGAATGTCATAATGAAATCAGATCAATCGGTATTTAAGACATATAAAATTGAGCTATTGAGATTGAGAATATATAAATTATAAGAAAGGTCCAGCTTAAAAGGTAAACAATACATCACTGGGATGCAAAGAAATAAGATGCAGTTGATATTAACAATCAACAAATGAATAATAGACGATCCTGATTAAAAATGAATTGAGATGGACGATTGATATTATAAAATATAAATTATAAGCACAATTGGTCCAGAAGAGAAATATTTAACGACACAAAAAAAAAATCGAAAGTCGACTGCAAGGATTGTCAACAAATAAACTATATGGAACAGTGAATGTGATTGAAATAATTGAAGAATCTTGAGTTAAAAAAAGTTAATCACAATATGTTAAAAAAATAATAACTAAAAATATTGTACTTACCGCTTAGAATCAACAATAATTTCTGGAATTAAAACATGTATATTTTTTAACGACTTTATAAAACAAATCTTAATATTATTTAGATACCAAATAATATCTTATAAGATTTCCCAGATCAAATAATACTTCTATATATGTACTATGATAATGATTAAAGATTTCAATAATAACCCTGACAACAAGAAATAATTAACAGGATGGTTAAATTGAAGGCTTATTAATCAAATTTACGACACCAATCAATAACTTAAAACAATGAACGAATTAAGATGGAATGGTATCGATCAAACACAAAAAATCTAATGGATGAGATCAACAATGAAAATGAATGGCATAGATCAATAAGAGAAAATCGTACAACGTTGATTAATAACTTAAAGGCTGATTGAAATAGACGAAAGAGATTAAGTTGAGGAGTCGATCTAACAGATGAGGAAGATTGCTACAGTAAATGTAATGTTCGTCTTCCTCCTCTCATTGTTTGCTCGTACCAAGCGTGGGGGAAAAAAAGGGGTGAAGAGAGCAGCAGCATCGGTGTCCGCAGGGATAGTCCGATGAGGCATTGCGGATCTCCGACAACTCGTGGAAGGCAGTAATGTCAGATGGAGATCTGAGGGATGAAGGAACGACACACGAGATGAAGTTGCAGGAGTTGGGAAGAGTACGACGCAGAGAGTTGCAGAAGCTGATGGAGTCATTACAATGGTCATGCGATCTTCGGAACGTGGCTCTGATACCAATGTAGATTTTTAAAGTGTTTGAATTCGATTGGGGCTCCCGAACGATGCGATTTCCGCTCGACAAGGTGAGTTATTTATAGGCGCTTCTTCTCCACCATCGTTGTCTGCCCTATCTGCGCCATTGTCGCGCTTCCGCGGCGTCCCGCCCCTCTCGCTTGGTCCCACGAGATCTGCTCGTGCGAGATCCGCCCGCGAGGAGTGCTTCTCTTGGCTCCACTCCAACGAGCCTTTGCCGCTTGTTCAATAATGACCACATGATCATAAACTAACAGTTCTGATCCGGCAAAGAGAGCAACAACAAAGTAGAACGGCGACAATGGTAGAATCCTTTGTGGAGGGAACAATAGCAGTGAAGTAGAGAGGAGGAGCGACAGAACGACAGAGATGCGATTGAGTGACGGGAGGAGGAGCTACGAAACAGTAGAGATGCGATCGTCACTACGGTAGTAGCAGTGGAGGGATGGCGGCAACAGTGGGGCGGAGGAGACAGAGCGGAGCAGAGTGAAGGACACGGAGCGGCAGTTTTGGCAACTCTTTTGGGAAAAAAATTAGGGTTTTGAAGAGGTTTTTCATAAAGATGGTGCATTAATCAAATCTGAACCTTTGAAAAAACTCTTTAAGGATCAAGATACATTGGTCACTCTCTCTTTTTAATTGATCAAATTTGATCATTGATTTAAAATCAATGATCAGAATTTTGCACTGCCTCGGGTGCAGTACACAATGAACTGCACCCCCATTTTCCCCTTATCTAAATGAAGTCAACCTAAGTGTGTAAAGTCATATGTGATCTAATTAGTTAGGTCTTTTTATTCCAAAAAATCAAAATTAATATTTTTATTTGAAAGTGAACTAATTATGTGAAAAATAATCTTAATCGTTGGAGACTTAATTGATACATGTACATGTAAGTCAAAAAAATAAAGAAATAATAATTTACACTCAATAATCTGTCTAGCTAAGTTAAGCCATCTTGAAAAAAAATAGAAAAAAAAAACGTAATTTATATTATAACTTAATATTAACAATCTCAGCCATAGAAACATAATTAGAATATTGTATTTATGATGAGAAAGATATTTCTAGGCTAAAAATAATAATATTATTGAATAAAAATTTAATATATATTTATATCATATTAAAATAAAAATAGTTTGATAAGCCTTGAGTCCAATACAATGTATTGAATACACGAGAAAAAATATTTTTAAGATTTTATTTTTTCCAATAAAATAAGCTGATTTAAACACTTTTTATATATAGAAGTGTAACATAAAAGTTTTAAAAAAGTAATTCATTTTCAGATTTGCATTGTCTTTTAGAATTAAATATTTTAAAATATGGGGTCCAAAGTAGAAACAAAAATGGGTCCCGCGCTCTTTTATTTCACCCAATTGGTAGTCAAAAACCATGGACCTCTCCACCCTTCCAACGCCGTCACCACCCACCCAAACCCAAAAAAAGCCATCTCGTCTCCCGCTACAAAACTATAACACAAACACCGCCTTCCACGACTGGTGTCATAACACGCGTCCAAAATCACCGGACCTACCAACCACGACCTCGAATCCGAGGCCAATTCTAAGCAATTCCTTAGAACGCACCCAACACCGTCTCGATTTCAGATCCAATCCTCTACAGCGAAGAAGTGAGCAGCAGAGGCGAAGACGATAAGATTCCGGCGATCAAATCGGAGAACCTTCCCAAATTAATCAACGCGATTAGGTCCTTACTTCTTGCTCTCATAACCCTAAAACTCTCTTCTTTTTACCTTCTTTCATCCATTCCAATCGACCGATCTCTCCGAATCGATTCAGGTCGATCTCTTGCTCCTGCATTTTGATGTCGTGATGGCTTCCGGCGGTTTCGCCGGCTCCGGCGGAGTCCTTCGTCGATCGGACAGCAAGGTCTACACCCGCAAATCCCACGGAAAGAATCCATCGGGCAAGAAGGCCGCTGCCACTCAAGCCCCGCCGTCCTCCCACCAAACCCTCGTCACCGGTGCCAACACCGACGACATCCGCTCCTCTCTCCAGAAACAGCAGCCTCCGATGGCCGTGCCTCCGCCCGCTCCGTACCGCGCTGGCGCGTCCGACGACGAGGCATCTAGCCTCAACCGACCTCCGCCAATGGATGACCGCCGCCGCCGCCGTGTGGTCACGTTGAGCGTCTCTAATCGGTCCCCTCAGGAGGTTCGGGAGATCCGCCGCAAGCTCGCCGCCGAGCTCGACCGCGTCCGGCAGGTCATCAAGCGGCTCGAGGCCCACGACCACGAGCTCCAGCTAGCCACCAACAGGGGCGGAGGCGCTCCGTCTCAGCTTTCCGTCAATGATGCGTCTGCCGCCGCGGAAAAGAAGCGTGCTCCCGTCGTGTCCGAGGCCGCCTCCACCACTCCGGCCCCTATACGGCGGCAGCTAAGTGTCACGGTACCTCCGGCCGTCGGAACCGAGAATAGCATCGAGGACTCCATGGAAAAGGAAAAGAGGACCCCCAAAGCAAACCAGTACTACAAGAACTCCGACTTCGTGCTTGGCAAGGATAAGCTCCCGCCACCTGACTCCCAAAGCCATAAGAAGTCCAAGACCGGAGGGAGCAAGAAGCACTCTTCCGGGAAATTGGATCATATCACACCATCGTTCGACAAGAAGATGTACGCCGACGCCTTCAAGAGTTGCAGTGCATTGCTTCAGAAGCTAATGAAACATGAGTTTGGGTGGGTGTTTAACAAACCGGTGGACGCAAAGGCCCTGGGTCTCTATGACTACTTCACCATCATCAAGCACCCGATGGACCTTGGCACCGTCAAGTCCCGACTTTCTAAGAATTGGTACGCCACACCGAAGGAGTTCGCAGCCGATGTGCGACTCACTTTTCGAAATGCAATGACCTACAACCCCAAGGAGCAGGACGTTCACAAGATGGCAGGGCATCTGGCAAAGCTCTTTGACGATCAATGGCCAGTCATTGAGGCTGAGTGCATGAATCCTCTCCCCATGGTTTCGAGCAAGAAGGTCTCAGCTTCTGATAAGAATAGGGTACTTGAAAGGTCAGACTCCACAGTGCATCCCGTTCCTATGGCTGTTGATTCGAACCCCAAACCTGTGATTCAGACACAGCAGATTGGCAGGTCGCCAGCCTTGAAGAAGCCCAAAGCAAAAGAACTGAACAAAAGGGATATGACATTTGATGAGAAACAGAGGTTGAGCCGTCAGTTGCAGAGCCTGCCACCAGAGAAGTTGGATAATATTGTGCAGATTATTAAGAAAAGAAACTCTGATGTGAACCAGAATGATGATGAGATTGAGGTGGATATTGATAGTATGGATGCAGAGACGCTTTGGGAGCTTGATAGATTTGTGACGAATTATAAGAAGAGTCTGAGCAAGTACAAGAGAAAGGCAGAGCTGGCAATGCAAGCCCGGTCAGAAGCTGCGAACCGGAATGAAGAAAGAATGCTTGAAAGAGTATGTGATTGTAACTATAACCTTCTGTTTGTCAAAGCTAGAACTTTGCAATTAGCTCACGTATTTTAATCGTTCACTTGTATCAGAATGCTAATCCTGGTGTTGCTGAAGTGCCAAGGGAAACAGGTAACTGTTCTGATTATAACTAGATTTCTTTGTTCTTTTATGTTCATTAAATATTGATAACTCTTTCCAGACAATGTTCCACCGGTAGATGGTCAAAAGAATGTTGCTGCCTCTTCACAAGTTGCAGGCGAACACAATGGTGATGATGGCAGCGGTTCAAGTGATTCCAGCAGTTCTAGCAGTGACTCAGGATCATCTTCGAGCGGTAATATCTCATAACAATGGCGATATAGTTCTTTTAAGAAAATTGACTAATAATGAATTTATAATATGAGAGGGTCCTGAAACATCGGAGTACAAATAGCATCATAATTAGCTTCACTATTTTGTATCTGTTTGAGGCATATGCAAATATTGCAATTTAGGATATGATATGCATATTAAACCATCTATTGAGTCCTGAGCTATTTCACAGATTCTGGAAGTGAAAGTTCCTCGGAGTGTTGATTGCATGTGGCGCATCAATCTGGAAGACAAATGAGAGTCATGCAGGTCAGGATTATGCCACTATTATGTGACATCTTATTGTTTGGTCACAGTACAATTTTTACAGGGTGGACTTTTGAATCTTAAATTGCTCCCTAGATGACCAAACAGGTCACACATTCGAGCCACAGGAACAGCCTCCCAAAGCAGGGGCAAGGTTGCTTACATTGACTACCTCCGCCCTTGCCCACTAGCCTGGTGTGTTTAATGCACGGGGTTTCCCATTTACAGTACAATTTTATGTGCTAACTGAAAGATCTTGACCATTATTGTGTTAACTTGCACTAAACACAGAGGAATAGCTGTGTTGATCTGCTTTATGATGTCAACTCACTCTTTTGCAACTGATTTTTTTTTATCAATTATTAGTGCCTTCAATTAACAAGATAAATGTGATATCCTTGCAACATGCTGATAACTTATGTTAGAAACGAAATTTGGAATAAGTGAACTCTGATTCCTACTTTGACTTTATACTATTAGAAAATTGATGATCTTTTTGAGCAACTTTACCTTTCTGGGTTGCAATTCTTAATCTTTGAGAGTACTTGACACGTAAAGCTTCCACATGGCCGATCAATCTTTGTCTGGTTTAGGTATTATTTAGAGGAATAATACAAACATGTATATTTGTTTGGAGAGAGAATAAGATTGATCAGTCTGACCTGCATCTGGGTTAGTTCGATACACCGCAAATACTGTATTCAAATTTAAAAATGTCCATGTCGTTACTGACTTCCAGTTACTGTAATCTCCATTGAAAACTGAAACCATGTCTTTTACCACACTTTTTTTTCCATGTTTGGCCTTGATTTTCTGAAAATGGTTCAAAATAGGGCAGAAGGTAGAATCATTTGATATGAATGTGGCCCTTGCCCCCCTTGGCATGAATCTTCTGCTTGTAGGGGTAGCGTATGAAAGTTATTCTGGATATCAATTTTTTGTCATTATGTCACTTCCATTGGTTGATTTTCTAGAAAAGGATGTTATCAGTGGACCATTAACACCAGATTCATGTTATATGGCTGAATGATTTAGCCCCAGATTCATGTCATGATAATTTTAAACTTCTGAGCTTGTCTTGAGTGCAAGCAAAAGGTGAACTTTATATTCTAACTATTGTTCAGCTGTGAATTATATTTCTTAATCATGCATTAGTTGCATCTTTTTGGTACCAATCCCTGATTTATCTGTTCCTAGACATCAACTTTTGAAGCGCAAAGCTGCTGCAACTTTTAGACTGACTTTTTTTCTCCCTCTTTTCGATCAGGATTCCAATTATGTAATTAGAAAAAGTACGCGATTGAATTCTTAGATTTTCTTTTGACAGGTGATTAGTAAGTGGTATGTGACTCGTTTGCATTCATCTGCCACATGCAGGCGCTTAAATGCCACTGTTCTTTCTTACTATTGCAGATTCTGTTCTTGGCTAGGAAAAAAACTGTGTTATGATATGCCCAATTAGACAAAGTGACATGCGTCGTCTCGATGCATGTTTCGCAGCTTACACCTTCTTTTCACAACTAAAATTTATCTATTCTCTCTTGATTGGTGGTATACTTACTAGTCATAGTTACCACTCAAATATCCATTATTTTTCGGATATTTTATCCCTACCTTATTGCACTATCAAAATAAATCGGATCTTCATCAAGCTGGTATCATATTTGATTCTCTTTATGACTAACAAATTGTACCACGCAGTTACCTTCGTTAGAATTGGACCGAGATCTCATGATTTCCTGTATGCCTAAGCTTATTATCAAATCAAAATTAAGTTTTAGTTATAATTGGAGCTCTTAAAAACAGGATGTGTGTGTTTGAGACCCTCACTTTATCAAAGGAAAAATACAAAATACTTTCATTTAAATAAGAAGTTATACAAATGTTACTTTAGAAAGTTTTATGTTTCTTATGTCCAACTTAAAACAGTTTTTTGTGAAATTCATTTATTGACGCTTGATTTTGGTTTATAATTTAGTTTCGCCGAAACATACGCAAACATCTTTGTGATTTGAGTTTTTTGCTTCTAGAATAAAATGGCAGTATTAAAGGAAATGATTGATTGTTACTATTGAAGTAAATGGTTTAAACTCGGAAGAAAAATGTAGTATGATCGAAATCCAAATTATTATGAGAAAAAAAAAAGAAATGATTGATTGTTGGCATTTATTGACATTTAACTTCTCATCATGCTGGAGGCCGTTGATTTCATTCCATGTGCACATAGCAATCAATCTGCGTCAAAAGCACTTTTGTTTCGTATGGAATTCAATCAATCAAAATAGGAAAAAAAAGTGGATGAGTAAATTTATATAAAGAGTTATGTAAACACTTAAATGATTAATAATAATTTAATTTTAAAAATAAAAATTGTTGCTAACTTTGTTTTTAAAAGTACTTCGAGTTTAATGAAAGCGTAATCGATTTAAACAAAAGACAATTATTTATTTTCAAATTGAAACTAGTAAATAATTTTATATATTTAAGTTAATATATTTACATGAATTTACACGTCCTAATCAAAATGTTAATTCCTCCTCTTCGCCAGTCACCTCGACCCCATCCGAAGTTTCCATCTGTGTTTCCAGTCCGCGTTCCAATTTCAATAAATACGAACACGTTCTGTGCGTGCGTAATTATTGTGGTGGAGGAAGAGAGGGGGGCCTTGCGGCAGTGCGTCTTCGCCCTTGAGACTTGTTTACGCAACGAGAGGAGAAGCGTGTGACATCGATATTTGAACAGGAGCGGCCGGAATTCCTGAAGGATGTGCTGCGAGTGCGACTGCGAGTGCCGGCCGCTGGGGTGGCTGCTGGGCCTGCCGTTCGCCCTGCTCTCCGTCCTCGTCTCCGCCGTCGGCATCGTCGTCTGGATCGTCGGGTAAGCGTCCACGCCGCACGCCGTCTCGTCTGTCTGTTCAAGAGACCCCAATTCGGCTTCTGCTGCGTATGTTGATGCCCTTGTGCTTTGTTTTGCAGGCTGCTGCTGTCGTGCGTGTGCCCGTGCTGCCTGTGCGTGACGATCCTGGTGGAGATGGCCATCGAGCTCATCAAAACCCCCCTCCATGTCATGAGGTGGTTCACTTCTCAGATCCCTTGTTAGTTCTTGCTCCGTTTCCAGACATCGCCGACGACCCGCTGCTATTGCAGATGTCATCACCATCATCTGCCTCCTTTCTTCCCTTTCACTCTTGCCTTAATTGTTCAGATCAGGAGGGATTCCGTACCCATGGCCTTGTGTATGTTTGCTCCCCAAATACAGAATTCTCTAGTTTACAGACTGTTGTTATTTATCATCATTTTTTTCGGTGATGGTTATTTATCATCATTAATTAACGTACTGTTTCGATCGTCTTAAAAATGGTTGGATATGATTAATGTGGATATGCTAGAAAAGTCGATTGATACTTAAGAAGTATGCAATAGACTGAGTATTCAAACACAGTATCAATACTTCATGTGAGGAGTTGAGGGTCATGTTCTTGTTCTATTGGATTTTTTGTTCTTTCTTTATTCATTTTTCATTGTTTGCTTTAAAAGATAGGATAAGGTTGGGGCATTCATTAATTCCCATCCTTGTACCTTGATGCAACCTCATCTTTTGGTATTAGTACAATTCACTTTTCTGAGCATATGCCATCAAATTGTTGTCCTAGATGCCTACTACTACTATGACACCAGTGCAGTTCCTCTTTTCCCATGAGAGATCCAAAGTTTAATAAGACAACTTAGGGTTCATTACTTCAATTTAAAATAATATTTTTCAGATTTCAACTTTAACTAGCCAACGCTTTTAATTAATTTTTCATTCTTTTAATTTATTTAGTCAATATATATTGTCCGGTTGGGGTGTAAATAAAAAAACTAAAAATCAATTCGGACTGACATAAAACTCATAATTTTTTAAGTTCGAAAAAGTTTACGCATCTTTTAATTTAAAAAAAAAACATTTAAGGAGTCCGATAGAAATCTACATAATTAAATTTTATATATTTATTTTGAACACTTTTAACACATATAAAATTACTTTATTAACATAAAAAAAAATTGTGAATGAATATTAACACATATTGTATAAGCCATATAAAATAATATTAAAATAATAAAATATATGGGTTTGGTATTCATTTATATTTTTATATTATCATAAATATAAAATTGATAAAAATATAGTATCTAAACAAAGTTGATTTTTTAAATTATAAAAGATGTCCAAAATAAATAGGATAATTATTTTATATGTTAAAAATCATCATTTGCATTACTTTCACCTGGGGCCTAAACAATGAATACTGGGTTACGTACCGCAGGCCCATTCATTTTGGGATTGCGAATTCGCGATATACATTTATGCGTTTAATGCACATTCGAGTTGTTCCATTGGGCTTCTCAAATACACACTATACGAGTTACACTAACATTTCGCTCTCAAAAAAAAATATTTGCATACGATTTAGATTTTATAATTGTATTCGTATTTGGATGTTTACGATCCTAATTTATCTTTATCAACTCTTTTATATGATTGAAAATGCTTACTAAGTCGAACCAACCATAAATTTTCACTTACTTGAACTACCTCATTGTCTATCTTTTTACGTAAACGTTGTTTCCTTTTTCTCATTTATCGAGTTACACTTTTATGTTTTATTATCATCTGAATCTGAAAAATAAACTTGCGGGAAAAAGGAGACCATGTAGGTTTTAATATATGTACGTATAAAGTTTTCACTATTAAAAATATCAATAAATAGTAAAGAAAAGTAGAAGAGGAAATCGGAAAAGTATGATAGTTTAAAGGAGATTAATTAGTGATTATATTTATGAGTGAAAGCGAAAATAAGTCATAGATGTAAGTGAAATTATTCTCCATTATTATATGGCACTTCGTGGTGATTCATTTGCGATTTTGATTGCGCTTAGTAGGCAAAAGACACATGTTTTTTTTGGAAAATTATGTGCACATCTTGTATAGTGTATTATATGTATATGGTCCATTACTAACTAGCGGTGGACTCACGTTATAGATGGCCCCGAACCCCCTTCAACTTCTCATACGTATATATTAATAACTATAATCAATAAATAAAATAAATAATAAAAGAATAATAAAATTATCTAATTGTTCATCTTGATAGATGATTATTATTAGCATCATATCTTGAGCTCAATTTTTATTAATATCTTTTTATTATTAATTTATATTTTATATATTTCGATTCATTCTAATTTTAATAATTTATTTATATATTTTTTGACCTCCTTAATTTTTTTATCCCGAGACAATTACATAGTTGGATTTTAATTTTAAGATTCAATTATTATTAAAAAGTTGTTATGAATATATAAATCCTAAAAATGAAATCAGTGTCATGCACTATTTGTACTATTTTTGTGAGCGACCAACTGCTCGAGTTAACCATCACAAATATTGAAACTGTAAAATCACATAGCGATTAACTTCAATATATAATATAAAACTAAAATAAATTCTTCTTTCGTGTTTCTACAAACTTTTGGCATTAAACTTGTGTATTAATCGACTTTAAACATTTGGATCATAAAAGTATTATAACAACAAAGAAAAGAAATGCTCTCCTCAAGTATATAGCTAATACAAAGTGTAACCCCGAGATAGATGCTCACGCATGGTAATATTCAAATTCATAATGGCATTAATATAATTAGAAATAAAAGTCCAAAATTTAAAATCTTCTAATAGGACAACAAGTATTAAATGAAAACATAAAATTAACTTGGGTATTATTGTTTGAACCCAATATCTCTTTCCTATTTGTGACCCTAAAAAATGGCGGTGGCGTTGATTAAATGAGTGAATAAATCTTAATTTCATATTTGAATAATTTCGGGAAACCAACATCTTGTTTTTTATATTGGTATAAATCACAAATTGGAACCATGTATGGTGATGATAGCAAATATGTCTGAACTTATTTATCAATGTATCATTCCATTCAAACATATCATTCTTCGTATGCATATATATATATATACTATATGTGTGTGTGTATGCATGTTTGATCTTAAAGCAAACATAAAAATGTCCTACTATGGCTTATAACCATGTCATCACTCGAATGAATTACTTGGTTAATATCATTTTCAGAAAATCATTCAACTTAATAAATAGTGCCTCAACAAATCTTAACTCAATAAGGCTTTGTCAATATATGTTACAAATAAGAAAGAATAGCAATGGAAATCAGAGAGAAAGCACGTGCAACCTAGTTATCTGAAAGACTTTGTAACGAAATAGAGCTGGACGTATCAGGTCATATCATATAAAAATAGTAAGAATAGACGAAAGTAGAGATTTGAGTCATGTATGAGATATAAATAACAAAAATATATGCATTTGAGTCATGTATGAGTTGTAAATAACTTGATCACATGGAGACATGATAAAATGTAGACGTTCAATAAGCACTTTTAGGAGTGATATAAAACACAAAGAGAGAATAGGGACGCGAAAAAATAGTTAGAAGTTAACCAATCATCTTGTTCTCTTCTTTTGCTTGGAGCTGAGGAGCTCAGATACCTTTAGTTTTTAGTTTAACATGTCTTACAGATTAATATAAGGAATTAGTTGTTATCATAACCATATCAGAAGACAAGCTCTGGAGAGAAGAAACAACACCATCATCTTGGAAAGCTGAGGGCGTGTCACGGCTGGAGACCTTAGCAACAACAAGAATCCTGCATATCAAGAAGAAAAGTCTCAAAGCTAACAAGAATCAAATTAAGGGTGAACGATATGCTGTTATACATCACTTGGAGGAGTCGAAGTTGCTGCTCTGGTGTTGAACTAGAAGTGTTCGCTGGAATGCCTAAGTGCTGAAGAGCAAACCCTAAGAGCCAAGAACATGATCCTGGGTGTGTAAACAGGTGAAGGAAAATCATTTGCATACTTTTATATTTTTGTTTGACGGATTCAACGAGGTGGAATTCGACTCTCATGCCAGTTGGGCTGAGAGTGCGTTGGGCCTACAGTAACAAGCTTAACATTTGGTGCTCTTGTTCTTGTTATCTGGTTTTCTTGTCTTCTTGATTTTCTGATCTTCCATGGCTGAGGGAATAAGATGGTACAGAGTGGAGGAGGTTGTCATCAAGTTACAATCTTTTATGGAGCAACAAATGAGTTTTTTTAGTGAAAGTTTGAATGCATTAAATAAGAAGTATGACACTCTTGCTAAGAGGATGGATTCTACTCCTACTCCTGTTATTAATCAAGAACAGAGTTCTGGGAGTCCAAATGAAGGTATTCCTGTTCTTAGGAATATTAAATTGGTTATTCCTAAACTTTATGATGAGGACCCTTTGGATTGGATTTTCAAGGTTTAACAATTTTTGGATTTCTATAATATTGCAGAGGAAACAAGAATTACCGTGGTATCATTTGCTTTTGAGGGTATTGCTCTTCAATGGTTTCGATGGATGTACAAAAATAAACAATTAACTTTTTGGTCTCAATTTCTGAAAGCTCTGAAGACTAGGTTTGGACCCTAGAATTTGAGAATCATCAGGGTGCCTTGTCTAAACTAATGCAAACATGATATGTAAGTTTTCATCGGTCAGAGTTTGAGGCTTTATCTAATAGGGTAGTTGGGCTTTTCGATTCCTTTCTGCTTTCATGTTTTGTGTATTAATTAAAGCCTCATATAAGAAAAGAGATTATGGCTTTTCAACCTAAAACCTTTATGCATGCAATTGGGTTGGCAAAGCTTCAGGAGGAGAAGTTTTTGGATATGGCTAATGTATCTCCTAAACTTCCTCAATCTAAGCAGTTTTTTTCAGGTTCTTCTAATAACAAATCTTTATATGTGGTATTTCCAAGTTTTCAGTCTAATAAGCTCCTATTAATACTGTATCAACCATTAATTCCTCTCATGTTTTAGAGCCTATAGTTTCCTTGCCTATTGAGGTTATCAGCTTTTGAGATGTTGGCTAGAAGGGAGAAATGTTTGTGCTATAATTGTGATGAGAAGTTTCATAAAGGACATAAATGTAAACAACAATTTTTGTTGTTGTTGGCTAAGGAAGTGGAGGACTCTAACTTCTTGGAAACAAACAGTTATGAGCAAACTATACCAAAAAATTTGGAAATCAGTTTGTATGTTTTGGATGGGGTTCCTAAACCTAAAAAATTGAGATTAGAGGGCTCAATTATGGGATCTTGGGTTTCTATCTTGGTGCACAGTGGGTCTACTCACAACTTTATTAGAGAATAGATTACTTCTAGATTGGGGGTTAAACATTGTGCCTTCACCTCATTTTCCTGTCATAGTTGGTAATGGAGAGAGACTGAGGTGTGTTGGATATTGCCCCCAAGTAAACTTGATAATAAAGGAGTTTTCATTTGTTGAAGATTTTTATATTTTACCTATTGAAGGTGCTGATGTAGTTTTTGGAGTGCAATGGCTCCAGAGACTGGGTCAAGTTACTATGGATTATTCTAAGTTGTCTATGACATTTAATGGAATAACAAGCAAATATGATTATTTGATCAGGACAATATGGAATTCTTAATAATTTCTTATCATCAATTAAGAAGACTATTTTCTTTAGAAGAAGTCATGTCATGCTATCATCTTATGTTAGACAAGGAGATAGAGACTCAAGAGATAATTGATGATCATGTTCAACTTATATTGAATAAGTTTGAAACAGTCTTTGAAGTTCCTACAAGTTTGCCACCTCCGAGGGACGTTCAACATCAGATTCATTTGTTGCTTGGAAGTTAGCCTGTGAATGTTAAGCCCTATAGATACCCTCATTTTAAAAAAAAATGAGATTGAGAAGTTGGTGCAAGAGATGTTGAGTCAAGGAATGATCCAACATAGTTCAAGTCCTTTTTCATCACATGTTTTGTTGGTAAAGAAGAAGGATGGAAGTTGGAGGTTTTGTGTAGATTATCGAGCCCTTAATGGGGTTACTATAAAGGATAAGTTTCATATACCTACAATTGATAAATTATTGGATGAGTTGAATGAGACTGTTGTGTTTTCAAAATTGGACCTTAGAGCTGGGTATCATCAAATAAGAATGGTTGAGCATGATATATCTAAAACTGCTCATGAAGAGCACTATGAGTTCCAAGTGATGCCTTTTGGTTTGACCAATACCCCTTCAACTTTTCAGGCCATTATGAACAAGTTATTTGTTCCTTATGTAAGAAAATTTATAATAGTTTTCTTTGATGATATACTTATATATAGTCAAGATATTCATACTCACGTTCAACATTTAATCATTACTCTTGAGTGTTTACAAGAAAATAACTTCTTTCTTAAACAAAGCAAGTGTATTTTGCTAAGCAAAGAATTGAGTATCTGGGTCGTGTGGCATCTATGAAGGGAGTAGAACCTGATATGGAAAAGATAATGGTTGTCAAGAACTGACCTATTCCTACCACTGTGAAACAATTAAGAGCTTTTATAGGTTTGGCTGGCTACTATAGAAGGTTTGTAAAGGGTTATGCTTCTACAGCTGGACCTATGACTCATTTGTTGCAAAAGGATTCTTTTCAGTGGTGTGATGTAGCTGCCAAAGCTTTTGCTACTCTTAAAGAGGCTTTAGCCACTGCTCTTATTCTTCATTTGTCTGATTTTTCTAAGACTTTTGTTTTGAAAACAGATGCTTCAAGGATTGGAATTGTGGGGCAGTCTTATTATAGGATAATCATCACGTCTGTTACTACAGCAGGAAATTGACTCCTAGGATGTAGAAGACTTCTGTCTATGTAAGGGAGTTATTTGTCATAAGTTAAGAAATGGAGACAATACCTCATGGGTCATCATTTTATTATTAAAACTGATCATAAGAGTTTAAAGGAGATTCTCACTCAGGTAATTCAAACTCCTGAGCAGCAACAACTTTTGGCTAAACTTACGGGGTATGATTACTCAATCATGTATAAATCAAGAATTGAAAACAAGATAGTTGATGCTCTTTCAAGGCAATTGTATATGGGAGTCAATTTGTGGGTTTTCAGTACCTATATTTTCAGTGATTGATCATATTAAAGATGAATATCAGCATAACACTCAGATACAACAATCGCTGCAAGATTTGCAACAAGGAAAGTTACCACAATCTAAATTGATTTTGATGGATGGCCTTTTGTTTCTAACAGGCAGGATATATTTGCCTGCCAGTGTCAACATTATTCCTTTATTATTAAGGCGTTCATGAAATTCATGTGGGTGATCATCTATGAGTGCTTAAAACATACAAAGGGTTGGCTGCAGAATTTATGTGGGATGGTATTAAACAATCGGTAAGGGAATTTGTTAAACATTGTGTGGTATGCCAACAAATCAAGTACTGTACAACAAGCTCTACTGGTTTGCTACAACCCTTGCCTATTCCAAACAAAATTTGGGAGGACATCTATATGGATTTTGTGACATCTCTATCATTTTCACTAGGTTATTTAGTGATTCTGGTTGTTATTGTTGATAGACTCTCTAAGTGTTGTCATCTGGGAGTTTTGCCCACACAGTATACAACTACCAAGGTGGCCAAACTTTTTTTGGAAATTCTAGTAAAATTACATGGTTTTCCTAAGACTATTGTATCTTACAAGGATCCAATGTTTATTAGTTCTTTTTGAAAAGAACTTTTCAAGCTAAGTAATACTAAATTATGCATGAGCACAACTTATCATCCTCAAACAGATGGTCAAACAAATGTATGTAACAGAGTTTTACAACAATATCTCGAGGTTTTGTCATGGCCAAACCATTGGTTAAAGCTTCTTCCTTGGGCTGAGCATTGTTTCAATAATTCTTATCACACTAGCACTCATATGACTCCATTTGAGGTAGTCTATGGAAGATAACCCCCAACTATTCCAGTTTATACAAGATGTCAAGCTAATATAGAAGTAGTAGATTCAAAACTAGAGAACATGGATGAAGCTCTACAGGTTCTTAGAGCTCAACTACTTCAATCACAATAGAGAATGAAATCCTTCATCAACATCGAATAGACAAAAAGTTTCAGGTTGGTAATCTAGTTTTGATCAAACTACAACCATATATGCAAGGATCTCTTGCTCTAAGAAGTTCTCATAAGCTAGCTAAAATATTTTTTGGACCTTTTAAAATACCAAAGAGAACTGTGTTAGTGACCTATAAGTTAGAGGTACCACTCACATCCAAAATTCACCCAGTATTCCAGTTTATACAAGATTTCAAGCTAATATAGATGCAATATATTCAGAATTAGAGAACATGGATGAAGTTCTACGGGTTCTTAGAGCTCAACTACTTCAATCTCAATAGAGAATGAAATCCTTATCTGATCAACACCGAATAGACAAAGAGTTTCAGGTTGGTGATATGGTTTTGGTCAAACTACAACCATGTAGGCAAGGATCTCTTGCTCTAAGAAGTTCTCATAAGCTAGCTAAAAGATTTTTTGGACCATTTAAAATACTAAAGAGAACTAGGTCAATGACATATGAGTTAGAGTTACTACTCACATCCAAAATTCATTCAGTATTTCATGTATCTAAATTGAACAAGGCTTATGGGGCAGACAATTCTTCCACAAAATTGTCTGAATTATCATACATCTTTGGTCCTATAGTTAGTCATATTGCTATCTTGTCTTCTAGTACTATCAAAAGCCAAGTGCAGTTTGTTCGGTAGGTCCTAGTGCAGTGGGATGGTTGTCTTCTAGAGGATGCTTCATGGGAAGATTATGATGCGTTTATCTAGATCTATCCTAATGTTGACCTCACGGATGAAGTCAATTTTTCAAACTCGGAGATAAATGTTACAAACCATAAATAAGAGCAGAGAGAAATCAGAGAGAAAGCATGTGCAACCTAGTTATTTGAAAGACTTTGTAATGAAATAGAGCAGGATGTATCAAGGCATATCGTGTAAAAATAGTAAGAATAGACGAAAGTAGGGATTTGAGTCATGTATGAGATGTAAATAACGAAAATATATGCATTTGAGTCATGTATGAGCTGTAAATAACTTGATCACATGGGGACATGATAAAATGTAAACGTTCAATAAACACTTTTGAGAGTGATATAAATAGAACCGCATAGAGAGAAAAGGGAGACAGAAAAATAGTTAGAAGTTAACCACTCATCTTGTTCTCTTCCTTTGCTGAGAGCTAAGAAGCTCAGAATCCTTTAGTTTTTAGTTTGACATTTCCTACATATTGAGAGAAGGAATTAGTTGTTATCATAATCACATTAGAAGACAAGCTCTGGAGAGAAGAAGCAACACCATCACCTTGGCAAGCTGAGGGCGTGTCACGACTGGAGACCTTAGCAACAACAAGAATCCTGCAGTTCTAGAAGAAAAAGTCTCAAGGCTAACAAGAATCAAATGAAGGGTGAAGGATTTGCTGTTATACATGTGATATCCATGATAAAATTCATATGAGATTATAAATGTTAATTACGTATTCATGTGCTTAATATCTACTATGATATATGTGTTAAAGTGTGTATTGTAGTTTCAGTTTTCATATGCTGAATATTAGCGAAATTCGATTAAGGCATGAAAATATGATTTTTAAAAAGTTTAGAATTTGGAAAATTAAAGTCCCGGTAATTGTTCCTATATGTTAAAGTGTACTAAATATGATTTATAATAAATTTTAGAAAGAGTTTTAGTTAGGTGAAATGAAGAGACAAAAACGAAAAATCTGTAAAACTGTCGATTTTGTTCTTCAGATCAAAAAATAGATTTTGATTCCTTTGAATTTTATTTTTATAAATATTTTCTTTGAATCCAAATGGGGGGTAATTTCTTATTTACATGTAATTCTTAAGTAAATGAATAAATAAAATAAATATAGAAAAATATCTAGTCATATTTACATGTAATGTCTTAAGTAAATGAATAAATAAAATAACTATAGACAAATATCTAGTCATATTTACATGTAATGTCTTAAGTAAATGAATAAATAAAATAACTATTTATTCATTTACTTAAATGACATTACATGTAAATAACTATCAAATTCATGTCTACAATGGTGCCATCACTTGGCCGACTTCAAGTCGGTAACTTCCGTGGATAAAAAGTAAATTTCATCTATTTTACACCTGCTCACCCACATAGCACCTCTCATAGCTGAAAATTAGAGAGAAGGCAACACAACTACAACCCTTTAGTTCAACATCAATCTAAGAGAGAATTCTAGGGTTTTTGCAAAAAGGTAAGTAGGTAATTCCTTTTCTATGGATTACTCTACAAATTCAGTTGAACAAGTTATTCTCTGGTGATGATTTACCCTCCTATTCTATAAATTCTTACTTTTTATAGAGCATAACAAACTTAACTTGCTCAAGGGTAGAATACACTCTAGTTGAATTCAATTCTAGAGCTGAAACTTTCTAAAGTCTAAATGTTATCTTCGACTCCTT
>LTAE01002185.1:10983-46133 GCA_001647135.1 Pontederia paniculata | reverse complement strand
GAACCTCGTCAACAAATATTGTATTTGTGTGCTTGTTTCTTTCATCTGCTCTCTCCCTCACTCTATCTGTTTGTTTTTGAGTTTATATGCTTCCGCTAAATATAATCTAGCAAATCTAGCATAACAAAAGTAGCTAAAAATTTTATATACCAATTCACCTCCCCTCTTGGTGCCATCCAGATCCTATAAAAATAATATTATTGTTTAGTTAATCTTTGTCATGTCTTTATATATGTTTCTCTATATTACATTTCCTTTATATATTGAGCTTCATAGTTCATGAGATATTGTTTTCTCTTGCTTTTGATCTTGTAGACGAGGGAAATAATAATGAATATGTAATGACACTAGGACGCAGATGATCGTGATGATGCTTGCACATGATGAGTCTAGCTTGAGCCCGACCTACTAAGTCTAATTAGTTTTTATAATTATTTTATTATGCATTTTCAATATTACAACCATGTAAAATATTGCTAGACTATTTTATTGAATTTTACTTTAAAATTATTTTTTTGCATATTGTTGACCACTCTTTTAGTCAAAAGTCAAGTAAAAAATAATATTATCGTAATTTTTTAAGTCTATATTCTGTCATGTGGTCAAGGGCGGAGCCATATGGATTCCTGTGCCTGCAAGTGCAGTCACTGGAACAGTTAAATTAAACATAATACCATTTGGTCACATGTTGCCAGTTGCTGCAATGGTAAATGCATAAGTTGAGTATTGAATGGTCTAGGGTCCGAATCTGCCTTCCGACTCATTTTTTGCTGCAATGAGTATTTTACCTTGTGTACTCAGAAAAAATCTTATTGTACTTTTTATTACAATTATATATACATATATATATATATGTTTATTTATATTTTTTTATCTTATATATTTACATTCTATTTTTAATAAAGTTTCATATCATTATTTTTTGCTTATAATTAATTTATCATATATCTTTTAGTCAAATATTAAATTTTGTTATATTGTATATTTTCATTTTTATTATTTAAATTCTTTTACTTCAACATATCTTTATTAACTTAAGCCATCTGACCATTTTTTTTTTCTTTATGTACTTTACCTTGTGTACTCAGAAAAAATCTTGTTGTACTTTTTATTGCAATTATTTATATATATTTATATTTTTTTATCTTATATATTTACCTTCTATATTTTAATAAAGTTTCATATCATTAATTTTTGCATATAATTAATTTATCATATATCTTTTAGTCAAATATTAAATTTTATTAAATTGTATATTTTCATTTTAATTATTTAAATTCCTTTACTTCAACATATCTTTATTAACTTAAATTTTAAACCATGCATGATATCACACATGCTCATTAAATTTCCTAATTTTATACATAAAAAATATACAAAATTAGTAGTACAAATATTTTTATTAGTATCTTAGCATAATTATATTTTTGTATATATTACTCTACATATTACTTAAGATAATATATTTTTCATCGTTTTATTTATTTTTCATTGAACCATATAATTGAATCTAATTTTTTTATAGTATACTTGCTTATTTTGATGATCCGTGATACATTATTTAACCACATGAAAAAATATTATAGATAAAAAAAATGGAGCAAAGTGGACATGAAAGTTGATTTACTAATCTTTCAATTTATAAAGAATTATGAATTCACTAAAAAATTTTCTGCCTCCGCCAATGCATGTGGTGGAATGTCAATTTAGGTACGTTGTAGAAAATTGAAGTTGAATGATCAAAATATGTTAAGAAAAATGTTAAAAGATAATTTCTAAAAATTACTCAGTTGTTTGCCGCTATATATACTTTATAAATATATATTTATAACATATAGGTATAACATGCATATATACGTATGATTATCGTGCTATAGTATGGAGTAATAAAATATGGGATAATACAAGTATATGAACCTCTATGTTTATATATGTGTATATAGATATATATACACATGATAACTGTGTGCGTTATGATTGCACATCACGGCTATGCCAAATGCATTAATATAAATTTGTACCCAATAAATTAGGTTAAATGAATATAATTAACGATAACTTTAAACAGCTATTTAACATATGATAATTATGCATTAATATTTAAACAAATAATTAACAATAACATTTTTTAAGCACTTTTGTGAGGATATCTATTTTCATTATTATTTTTTGCCATTACTAGAATAAAAATCAAAATTGTAATTACTTAACCTTTTATTCTTAATTTGTAGTGTTTCTTTGGGCAAATTTAATTTGTAGTGTTTTAGTTTAGCATATGATATTATTAAAAATACAAATAATGAGTCAGAATTTTAAGTTTGGTTGACACTCATCGTTAACAAGGTATGTCTCTACTTGATGGAACTAATAGTTTCGAGTTCGAATTTCGGAGTCATCAATTTGGTCAGAGAAATACCATTATAATTTTTGCCTCGAATTCGGATGAGTCAAATGCTAATAGTCCTAGACACCGATGTCACGAGCAGGTATAAAAAAATAATGGGATATTACTATTATTAGTATATTGCATCCTTTAGCAGTCAACTATTATTAATTTTTCCATAATAAACTATAAAATATTATTCTTGGGTAAAATTTAGACGCAATACATGATATACAATGAGTGACATATTCAAATCAGCATAAAATTATTTATGTTATTTTTTTTCTTTGAATGAGAAGAATAAAGAAAAGAATACAAGTGTTAATAATTAACCATTGCTATTACACTATATTAAATTCTCATGATTTAATTATTTAGATTCAAATTAAAAGTTAATATCCAACATCATAAGACAAGAATAGCTTAAATTAATTTAATTTATTATTATATTGATCTACTACAAGCAATTTTTTGAACTTGCGACGGGTGAAAATAAATTAGTTTCAAATTGCAAAAGATTTTACCATAAAATTTTGTTCAGTATGTTCTATTCGATATTGATAGGAGAAGAATTCGACTAAATATTGTTAAAAAAAGAGGAACCCCTTCTTTCCCATTTTATGCCAGTCAAATTAAAAATGAATGTTTTTTACC
The DNA here is from genome assembly GCA_001647135.1 of Pontederia paniculata. Classification (NCBI taxonomy): domain Eukaryota; kingdom Viridiplantae; phylum Streptophyta; class Magnoliopsida; order Commelinales; family Pontederiaceae; genus Pontederia; species Pontederia paniculata. Next base: position 43,096 of record LTAE01002185.1, on the reverse strand, counting down.
GATTTACATTCTGAAGATTAAAATATCCTTTAGGATCAACTACAAGACACCAACTATTAAAGGTGGTACGCTCGACTAAAATATAAGATCCACGAACTCCATCTGTAATACTTATAAATAAGATAAGCTATCAGTACGTAAGACGAAAAAAAATAGTCACCCTAAATTGAGTTGGGCATTTGATCTCACGATTTTTTGTTTATATTAAATTAAGGCAGATAAATTTTATTTTATTTGAGATATGTAAAATATCCTTTTAGGTACTATCACATAACTTCCTAATGGAAGATCCATAACAGTCATCAATTCGAACAAAATCTTTAAATAGGCAGTTGCAAGATATCGACTGTTTCATTAATAAAGTGCAAACGTCACATACTCCTTTCACAATACAATGATGTAGGATCCCTACTTACAGCAGAGAGTAAACTCATAAGCATGCAACGGCCAATTCACAATATGAGACATCACAAGTAATTTTAATCCTGAATGGGCAAACCATACAACCAATCACTACAAAAAGGCCATTATAGCAGATTGTGTATATGCACAACTAAACAATGTGCAGGCGTTCTTGTCAGTGCGAACAAATGTATTAGGAAAAGAATACCCCTTTTCTGCTGAAAGGGTGCAATGTCAAATCCTTTTTTTTTATGCAAATTTATGATGAACTTCTTTTTTGTGGTAAATTAGGATGGAAAATTTTCATCCCAAAATGATTTGAAAAAAAAAATGTTGCCTCAATTTGCTTTGGATTTATCCGTCTTAAACGATCAATTTGTCGTAAATTTTTTTTCGCCACAAACTGATTTGCGAAAGGTGCTTTCACAATGTTGGCCTTTCAATTTGTACGACAAATTTAATAATATTTGTGATGAAAAATTCTATCATAAATATCACATTTTTAGTGATCTACGATCATCAATAGTAATCTTGTATATTAAAAATCGAGACTTAATCCTACATCATAAGAAACAAAACATTACTATATTGAGTTATTTAAACGATTTTTTGTCCATGCATAAAATGATTAAATTGTGGATGTAACCAACAGGGGACCGATCCATGTCCATTGCTTCCTACGCAAAAAGTTGAATGAACGAGAATGACGGGAAAGTTCATTGCATAAATATATACAATATAATATGAAGACGTACTGTACTGACTGTATATTTTCTTCCTCATTGGGAATTGAATCATCCACAAAAGAAATATGCCCACAAAATCTTGCTCAAATATGTAACCAATAAACTAAAAGAGCGTTAAAATTCACTTTTTTTTTTATCATTTGAATATAAGAAACACTAGTTTTATACATTTCTGTGATAACAAGATAAATGTTGAAAGAAAACTTATATCAATTTGTCATTGGAGGCCCAGTCCAATAAGGCCCAACTAATATTTAATGACTCCAATCAGCTAATGGGTTCAATTCGAACTAAATGGACCACTAATAATTATTAAGTGTGAGCGATCCGACTCTATCAATCCGATTATTTTTGCCTCGATATTTTGAATCGCATAAAATCTAACTCAATTCGATTAATTTCGAATCGAAGAGCGAAATAAATATTTAATTATTCGGTAACTTAAAATTAGATTCGAATAACTTAAAATAATAATATTAATATAATAAAAATTAGTAACTAATACTAAAATTATTTATATTTTAATTTTTTAAAGATTTTTATCATTAATTTCATTTATTTTTATTAATATTTTATTTTAAAATATATTGTTACTAACAAAATTCTTTAGATATATGAAATAAATAAAGTCTAAAAAATAAATGACCGAATCCAATATCTGATTCGATTTAACCCAAGATTTCTTAATTAATTTCAAAACTTTTTTTATCTTATTGAGTCGAGTTAACTTTATCTCAAATTCTACTCAACCCTACGGTCCCTACCACTTATCATCCCTAACAACGCCCATTTCAGTTGCAGCAAATTCCAAGGCGTGATGAAGGCGAACCAATCAGAACCGTCAGAATGCATCAGGGACTGTGAACGGCAGGATCTCAAGTAAGGGCATTTCCGTGAATAATGAGTCTCACGACACTACTTTGGTCCAGACAAAGAAAAGTTTTGCGCTTTCTATTTAGTAGGGTTCCTGCAGCCGCCGTCGGGGGGGTTCTTGTTCGTCATCATCGCCGCGGCCTCTGGGATTTCCTCTTAACCTTCGTCTCCGAGGTAAAAGAGAAGAAAATTATAACATTCTCCCTTTTCTTCACAAATTTATGCTAAAGTTTAATATCTTTGTTGGCAAATATTTTGTGCCGATTTATTTCTCTGTCACGGGATCGTTTTCTCAGGCATAAAAGAAGAGATTTTGATCCGTGTTTTAACATTTGCTTGAAGCACATATTTTGTGAAATTTGAGTAAATGTTGCATACTTGCGATCATATAGTTGCTGTTCTACGTAATTTATCGCAGCTGAGTTGCTAAAATGCTTTGCTTCTCTTTTTTCTGCCGTTGTTGTTGTAGCTGCAGGACAAGCGATGGCTCCGGCGCAGCCCAACACTGGGATCTTTGTTGGGTTGAACAAAGGGCACGTTGTCACCAAGAGGGAGTTGCCATTGCGTCCTTCCAGTAGAAAAGGGGTATTTTTTTCCTAATATTTCACACATGTGTTTTATGTAGCTAAAAGAATAGATTGCACTTGTTCGCACTGACAACGGCGCCTGCACATTGTTAAATTTGTGCATATACAAAATCTGATACTGTTAGCGTCATTTTGGTGATTGGTTGCATCTTTTGCCCATTCTGGATTGCAATGACTTGTGATGCCTCATATTGTGAATCGGTCTTTGCATGCTTATGAATTTACTCTTTGTTCTAAGTAGGGATTACCTGATTGTATTATGAAATGAGCATGTAAAGTTTGCACTTGAATGAAACAGAATGATTTCATTTCTTAGATATCTTGCAACTGCCTGTTTAAAGACTGGCCCAATTGATAATTGTTTCCATTATGAAGATAATTTGATATCTCATTATTAATTTGATTTAATGAAGCACTTTCATTTCTTAGATATCTTGCAACTATTATGGATCTTATGAAGACTTTGGCCAAATTGATAACTATTATGGATCTTTCATTAGGAAGTTATATGATAGTGTCTAACAGGTAACCTAGTAAAATTTCAAAGCAAGTAGGTGATAAGACTACATTTTTTTCCAATTTTTTTGGCTCTTTGTGAAAATTTTTGGCTGAAGAAGGTAGATAAGATTTGGAGACTAGGACACTCTGATCCTATGGGTTTTGGATTAATGGATATTGTCAACGCAGAACTACCTTAAATTGTAGTAAATATCTGTTTCTCCTCCGTCATGCTTCTGTTCTCTGTTATACTTACACTTGAGGATCTAGTGGGCAATTGTAGCCAGTAGAAACGACCTCTTATGGGCATTTAATAACGTCTTTGCTATTTAAGATATATTATGTTTTCAGAGGTCCTATGCTGGCTTTATTTCTGTAATTGTTTAAGAAATAAAAAAAATATATATCACCTTTATGTATTAGGATCACTGCTACAGTGCTACCTGTCTCAGCAGCAGTAAAACTGGTTGCTTTTTAGTTTGAGGCATAATGTTTGGGGAATTTATAATCGTTCTTGAATTACCACTAGACTGCTATTTCGCTGCTAAGTTTTGTTGCATTGTAATTTTGTTTGGAAAACCTTGAATTTTTCTTTTATTGTAATTCAGAAAACTAGCAAGAGGGTGCAATTTGTCAAAAACTTAATCAGAGAAGTTGCTGGGTTTGCTCCTTATGAGAAGAGAATTACTGAGCTTCTTAAGGTCGGCAAGGATAAGAGGGCATTGAAACTGGCAAAGAGGAAGTTAGGCACACACAAGAGGGCCAAGAAGAAGCGTGAGGAGATGGCAAGTGTTCTTAGGAAGATGAGGTGAGCCTTCAATATTGTCCTCCTTGTGTTTCAATAAGCTCATTCATTTACTACAAACCATGGTTGCAGTGGATCTAATTATCCTCTTGTGACTCATCTTCCAGGTCGGCTGGAGGCGGCGAGAAGAAAAAGTAGTGCGATGCAAGACTTGTTTTCAAGCTTCAGCGTTTGGGTTTCTATTAGTTACTCTTTTTGTCCCTGGAGGTGTATGAATTTGGTTATGTAGTTTCATCTGGAAGTTGGGAGTTTTAACTGAACCTTAATGTTGGCGTGATTTATATGAATGCATCAGTAACTTATTTCATGAATCAGAAGCATAGAATGACCCTGTTTGGCAAGTAGAACCGGGGGTTATTCGAGTTCAAGTAAATAGTTTGATTTGATAGATTGATTCTAATAGAGGCTATGGGTGTTTGAATGAAAAGTGAGAATGGAAAATATAAAATTTAGTTTTAATAAAAGATAAAATTAAGTGATTTATAAAATTATAATAAGTAATTATTTTTAAAATTATTATTATTAAAATATATTAAAAAATAATAAATATATAAAATTATTTAATATTTTCATAAAAATATTAAAAATATTAATTAAAACTATTTTAAAAGTAATTAATAATTAATATAAAACTAGTCTCATGAATTAATATTTACATAAAAAATTTTATTATTATTAAAATATATTAAAAAATAATAAATATATAAAATTATTTAATATTTTCATAAAAATATTAAAAATATTAATTAAAACTATTTTAAAAGTAATTAATAATTAATATAAAACTAGTCTCATGAATTAATATTTACATAAAAAATTTGTTAATAATAACAATTAAGACTATTAAAAATAATTAATAAATAATATAAAATTATTCTCACCAATTAATAATTTCTTAAAACTTTTCTAAAAAATATCTATTAATCTATTTTAAAATATAAATAATAAATAATATAAAATTAATCTTATGAATTAATAATAATTATTTTATAAAAATAATTTTAGTTTCACATGCAAATTAATAAAATATTGTATAAGTAAAAATAATAGTTAAAAGTTAAAACTATTATTATATAATATTAGCAGTAAAAAAAATTAAAAAAAAAGAAAAAAACTGCATCGTGTAAAAGAAGTAAAAAAAATTAAAAAAAACTGTAAAGCGTATCTAGTTTTCCAAAACGTCACCGGTTCGGGTTCCCAAACGGGGCCAATATGTTGCAATTATTTGTGCGGGCCACCTACTGCCTCTTCTGTTGGATATTTTTATATTTGTTCTTTTTTCAGCTTCCGGAACAAGTGTCTATCTGATGACTTTAATTTTATTGATACCGCTGTTACTTGGTACCAAATTACCTGCCTTGCTTCATGGTTCAAATAAAAGAAATGCTAAGCATTGAGATGAGAAGCTTGGTTGTTAAGCGGAGAGAAATAGCTGTAAATAAGGGCATGATGAATTATTCACCTCTCAATTTATGGGTCGAAAGAGGTCTAATTTGATTTTTTATCTTCATTTATCCATTTTCTTTATACTTACATCTCTTTTAATAAAAAAAAGAATTAGCTCTGAAACGCTGCAATGCCAGACTACGCTTGACGTCTCAACTCTCAAGAGTTCATATGTTTTTTTTTTCGTTTCTTGTTTTAATTTTTAATGCATGGTCAATATATCTCCCTTTGAACAAAATCATTTTCTAGGTGAAGTAGTTGAATATTTAACAAGTAATCAGAAGTTTTAATTATTTCATTATTATGCCTCTTAACTTATTTTCTCATTCTGTTAAAGAAATATTTAACTGGTAATCAGAAATTTATAAATTCCAACTGTGTTATTTTTTAACAGTGAAATATGACATACAACCTGGTTAAAGCGACCTTGCCCGGGTCGATTTGAACCCTTATAAGTGGCACGTCAGTTACTTATATTTTTGGGCTTTTTGAGTAACTGTAGAGGTGTTTTTGGAATTTGAATATGAACCTTTTAATATTAAGCTCTAGTTAAGGTTCGCTTATGAATTAATCTTTATATTTAATGACATAAATTAGATATTTTCATATCTTAGGGGGTGTTTCCCTCACAGTAATCTTTGTAGATTACTGGTAATCTGAAGTTAAAATTACCTGGGCCCACCACATTACCCTGTTTACTTATTTTAATTCGTAAGCAATCTGGATTGCCTAGCAATGCAAATTACCTATGAAGTGGTAATCCACATTACCTATGAGGGGGTGTCTATCCAGATTACCACCCAAGTGGCAATCTTATTTATATTAGTTTCCCTCTTTGCCCTTTTAAATCTTCCATAAATAAAACATAACACAATAATAAATTATCATATAATAATAACATATTATTTTAATTTGAAGGGTATTAATTACTTAAATTCATTAATTTGTGAATTCATAATTTAGCTTGATAAATTTTAATTCAATAATATAAAATTTGTAACTTAATTATATTTATGAAGGGTATTTTGATAAAATGATGTATATTATTTAGTAACATTTATATAAGTAAATATGATAATCTGAATTACCACTTGGATTACTTATATATAGTAAACGAGGTAATGCACATTACTGGTAATTTAATAGGTGATAATCTTTCTATCAGGTAATGTAGATTACCAAGTAATGTTAAGAGGTAATGCAGTAAACGCCTCCTTAGTTCAAAAAGTGAAAAGACAAATTTAATTACTTTAGGATTTTTTTTTTGTAATTAGAGGTCCTCATGGATAATCAATAAATGATAGTATATGTATCATTTTGTATTTTGAGAAAAAGTAAATATTAGAAGCTTTCATGATCGACAGGTTATTTATGATGTTTTATATTGTAGTATTAATTTTTTAATATCATTAATGATCTTTTTGAGTTATAACTAGAATGATGTAAAAAATAAAGAAAATGATGAATATATCTTTTTTTATATGTTTTCTAATTTTTTTTTGTGAGATTATTTATTCGAATCATAATCTTTTTGTATTTATTAATTATAATACTTGTCATATAAATTAAAGGATGCTTCGATGGCTTACAAGTTACAACTTGATAAACTACATCATTCCTGTTGAAGTCCATTCGAAAAGTCTCCGAGGAAAAGAACAAAAAAAAAAAAAAAACAAAAGGGCCTTTTAGTTGCTTCCTCTTCCTCCTCTATAAATACCATCACCTACCACCACCAACAGCAGCAACGGCCGCTGATGAGTACCCTCAACGCTTCCGCCCGCAGGAAATTTGGGGGAGGCAAGCCGACTACGGGCACGCCATCGCTCGCCTGGTCCTGCGTTGTCGTCGTTGCCTCTCTCCTCGCCGGCGCCTCCATCGTCCACAACATCTATAAGCCCGATCTCGTAATAGCGCGCCCATATCTTGCTCGACGAAATGCCCGCAAGTAATTGTTTGTATTGTGACCTTTTGCTTCTCCTTTGTGTTGCTGCAGACTCTTCCGCCGGCGGACCCTTTCTCTCATGCCGGAGCCAAGGAGGACGACGCGAACGATTCCAAATGACGATTTGATCCGACCGGATCCCATTTATTAGCTCGTATTGTAGTTTTCTTTGAATTCTGCTGTTTACACGAGAACTGATCGCTAGGAGTTCTTGTTTCTAATTTTTTGTACGCTTATTAGCTAGATGATATATAAAGAACTGTTCTTGGACAAATCCAACAGAAAAAGATATAGTTAGAAATAGCGATTGTAGTAGCGATGCTGTGTGATTTGAGGCTTCGGAGGCCGTATAGGTCTCAATGGGACTTCTTCCCATCTGGACTGGTTTCTTTTTTTATGGCCGTGATCGTGCAATTTTCCCTTTTCATGATTCCTCATACTTGGCCGGGCATTAGTTTAGTGCAGATGGTCCCTTTTTCAGGTCATTCTTGTTCTTTTATTTTTGTCCTTTTTTCTTTTTTGGTATCAATGGTGAATTGACCTTCTTTTTCCTTTTCGGTTGATTTAACATTGTTATCTTTGTGCGCAGGCATTGTTATGGTGTTGACGCTCTTTGCTGCAGGATGGTGCAGAAGGCTCCTTGGTATTTCAGCTTTGGCTCCGGCTTTTGTTGTTTTCAACGTAGTGTTTATCTGGGGATTCTACTTTGCAGTAGTACGACAAGGTTGTGCTTGACATCTTAACACTAGGCTATGAATTATTTTCCTTTTATTTTTTTCTTCATATAGCAGGATGAAAATTTATTATGAGCATAATGAATTGTAAGTAATTGAGTTAATGATTCATCTGCTCTATACAATGACTCAGTTCTCCATATTGTCTTTTTCTACATACTCTGAAACACTAGAGTTAAAATCTGTTTCAGATGCCATTGTCTCGTATGCTACATGTGTCTTCTCCTTGTTGAAAAAATGTTATATTGGTATGTCACGTGATCTATTCTTTTGTTAAGTTAATGTAAGACCTTGATTTCATTTACAGTCCCTGATGTATTTGCTCCTTTAATAGGATAAAAATGTTTATTGAACTATGATAGGGGTCTTGTATATTTTATCTGGTACTTGAAGTAGGTAAATCAATGGTTACTGGGCATGTTTTATGACAATCTACAACCTAAATCTCCTTGTTAGTGGACACCACCTTAGTTATTTGTGATTGAGGACTGATAGAAACATGATATCTGTCCAGAACCTTCTTTGCAAGGGAGCAGTTAATAAAATTATGAGAGACCATACTTTCATCTATGTACAATTGTTGATTCTTTCAAATGAGACCTCAAATTTCTCAAATTTACCTTTCTTGGTAGGCATTCTTGAAAATATCTCAACGAGGTATATGATTTTAACACTGAAAAATTCAATTATGTGAATCAACTTTGCAGACCTCATTCTCGAATCTATGTAGAACAATGGCTGGATTCTGAAAAACCATATGTTTGTGCCAATCTGTTATTTTCTGGTCTTATATGATGATCTCACATGTTTCAGCAGGGATGTCCACATTACTAGATGGTTTTGTCAATATGGTGTGTGCTCTACTTTTGTTTGGCCTTTATAGGTGGGCTATACTTCCTACTCTTGTTTCTTTCTTTTCTATATGTTGTTTTGGCTATTTTCATGATATCTTACAGTTGAATTGTTGAATTGGTCTGTCAGATTTTATATTTTGAAGTTTGCTTTTCTATAATAGGACTCAGTTGCGTGAAGGCTTGAATTTTTTTTGTAAAGTCATGCTGTAAATTGATATTCACTAAATTTGCATGATCTTATAAGATATTAATTGTGATCACTTTGAGGCTTGGCTATTTATAGAACTCTTAGTTGCTGGACTCTTTTTGGAAAATTTACGCCGTGGACTGATTTCACGAAACTTGCACTGTCTTGTATGATATTAATTATATTCACCTAAAAATTATTGAAATTATTTTGCATCGCTAGTCGCAAACATGTACTCTATGATTATATCAAGTCGCAAGGTTTATTCCACGTAAAAAAAGCAACAATTATTTATGGCATCCCATGGTCTCATTTTTTGACAGTATGCTCATGTATTACTTATTGAATATCTTATCACACAATCATAAGAGCGAAGTGTCTAACTAAAGGGCGTACTCTGGTTCCTGACATTTGTTTGATGCAGGGTTACAACAAATTAAATGGGAAAATGGTTATGTGTCTGGGCTAGTTTTTGAACTACTCATGGTTTAGCGTGATAACGTGAGTTAATTTAGTTCCATCTTTAGGAGAACTTTGCTTTCTGATACGTGTTTATGAGCTAAGATTGTACATAATCTGGCCGTTTTTGTGTGAATGCTACAAGTTTGGAGCTTTGAATATACTTGTGTATATTTTCTTGTGCTGCAGTCTAGTTTCGATAACTAGTGAAGTAATTACTCGTTCTTTCCTTTCCTCCAAAAAAAAAATATGACGCAACCATACTATTGCTATGGAACTCGGTCCTTTTGTTTAGCATATGTTTAGTTTCTTTCTTTTCATTTTCCTTTAACTATTGTGCTTTGATATATATTAGGATTATAATGATCAAATTTACATTTATATGCTTGGGAATTGAGATGAAGTTATAGTGAGGCTATGCAAAACAACATGGATATGTTATCCTAATAAACTTTTCTTGAATAACTGAGTGCAGTAATTTATGTTTCTCCCAAATTATCGTCGTACATTGTCAGATCATAAAACAATACACAATGTACAAGTTTATGCACTCTTTTATATTGCAGAATTATTTCTGGTGATCCTGGGATGATTTCATACAGCCCGTCTCCAGTAGATTCTGGCCAACATGACATTGAGGGACTTGAGCTTCAGAATAGGATTCAGGATAATGTATGAGTTCATTATTTGCTCTTGTTCACATGCAAGGTTTTCATATTGCCTGTTTGATGAAGTAAATGATAAGATTTTATGACGAAAGGAATATGTCGTACATATTTGTAGTCTACATATGCGTTATTGGATCCTATCCAATGGTACCAAATGCTCCACTTTAAAAATAAAACAGATCATTTGTAGCAACATCTGTGGCCATAGGTGAGATCAAATGACCAATATTATGGGCTACATTGTGTAGCTTGTATTCCTGCACCCTAATATTCATCTTGATAATGCTCTCAAAAAATATTAATCTTTGATAAAATATGGTAATGGAAATTCCTTTCTTCGTGGCTTCTGCAATGAACCATATAACTTTCGTTTGTGATTTGGATATGAACAACTACACTATCTTCCAATATGCTTGGAGGCTCGTTTCTATGCTGAGTTTTAGTCCCGAAGAATGTGTGGTAGTTCATTAACAATAGTTCGGAGAAATGCTTGGTATTCCCTGTCATGGTTCTGACTTGCACTTGTAAGTTCTTTTAGAAGGATATAAATTATTAAGTTGAACTCTTTTTTGCAGGTCATCGAACCATCATTCAGGCTCAGGCAGTGCAACCATTGTAAGACATATATTAAGGGGTTTGATCACCATTGTCCTGCTTTTGGGAATTGTATAGGTATGGAACATCTTTACTGTTGTTATCTAATTTTGCAGTTTCAAATTAACCATATTTCTTTGTAGGTCAGAAGAATCATCGCCTTTTCTTAATTCTTCTCTTTGGCTTTATCATTGCAGAAGCCTCCTATTCATTTTGTGCAAACAAGTGTATGTAACAATCTTTTCTAACTTTGGTTGCTATCTTTTTTATTTATTTCCTTTTCAAAGTCAGCATAATGGTTTGGCTATGTAGGTACATGCAAACACATCATGATTTTCCATATGTTTCATTTCTTTTGATGCCATTCAAGCTCTCCATGGTACAATCCCAAAATTCAGTCGAATGACCTATCAGTTTGACATTACAATCTCTTTTCTTTGTTCACTCATCGGTCATTCACCAAATAACTTAGCGGGTAGCAACCACTTTCCTATATCGACAATGGGTTAGCACTTCCAACACTACTTTCATCAATAATGTCAAGTTTCAGAGTTTCCATAGAATAATTTTTCATTCCACAAACTTGTATTTATAAAGTCGTATTTTGAATCATTCATGTTATGTATCTAATAGTTTTAATTATCCTCTAAAATAGTTTTACTAATAAACAATTAACAAAGAAGAACAAATAGATGTAGTTCGTTTGTATAAACACTCAATATTTAGTGTAGAAACGTACACCAAACTATAGAAACATGAGAAAACAATAGAAAAGAGAACTAGGAAGTGAGATTAAACAGACATCAGTAGACCATAGGAACAACGACAATGATCTCTAGACCAGTTGAGAGAGTAAAAGGACGAAAAAAAGCGGTGACATCGTTACACTACAACGGTGAGGCTACGTTGATGCGAGTAATCCATTATAGGCAAATACATGCTAGCAAGTGCACTAGTTGTTCAAGTAATATAATATAACGAGTACAAAGTTATCGATCCCACGAGAAATTAGAGATTAACTATCTAACTCTAGATGTTACTAGGAGACAACATAGATTTCAGGATTGGTTTCTCTTCAGAAAATCAATAAAATTAAAATGGTTATCAACAGTGAAAACGGATGATGACTAGGGCCTAGACAACAATAAAATTAGGAATGAACACTTAGAACTCTCTACAACAGACACATATGATATGATGCTCTCCTCGAGTCTTCAGATGGTTAGTTACCCTTAATGGGTAACTCAAATATCTTATAATAAACTATTCAGAGAATACCCCTTAACAAATTTATCCTCAGGAAATTAATACAAGATGCATTAATATATTTCCCTAGACTATCAAATCACCAGGGTTGACTTAACAAACCACAAACTACAAAGTCCTTAACGGATTAAAGCAGCAGGACAAGAATTGCATACAATAATTGACCACACTACAATTAATGATCAACAAAACATACTTAGAAATCTCATGCAATCATGTTCATGAAGAAACAATTCAAATTAAAGCTACGAAAATCGTAAAAATTCTCAAGTATCAATCCCATCAAACAAAAAATGATTATAGAAGGTATACCGAATAAATTGTCTTTAACACATCAAATAATTCGTCCCAACAATAAAGTAGAATAGAACATTACTCTTCTGGACTCCGGCGAACTCTGAACAACCTTCTTAATGAATGCATCGCCCAAGATTCTCCTCGATAGCCTTTCAGAATACTCTCTCGTTCTTGGCTTGTAAACTTTGGTTGATGGCTCCTAGCATGCCTTCTCAGGTTATCCACGAAGCCTTTATATGCCCCTCTGTCCAGATTAAGGCTTCCTAGGGTTTTGAGGAGATATGATCGCTTACATATGAACCCTTCGATTAATTTTTTACTTTGATCAATAGCTGCGATAAAATCCTATGAAAACACTTCCAAATCATCAGAAATATCTTCCAGTTCATCCTTCAAGGCTCTGGATCAGATAGGAATCTTTTCTGGCCGTCAAGTCATATCAAACTCTCACAAGTATTTATATCCGTAAGTGTCTCACAGCCCGTGATAGAGTTTCACGGCCCGTAAGTATATAATCCTTCGTATCTGCTCAAGTCGTCATGATTCGTGATGACATCTCACCGCCCGTAACTCGGGCGCTGATCAAGATATCCTCAACGTGAATTCTTCCTTTTACGACCCGTAATAATATCACGACCTGTAACAATTAAATCAACTGTTGATGGTCGTCGCTGTCCAAGCCATAATAATCCATTACGCTTCGTGAACTGCAAGGTACGGCCCGTCAAAACTGGGTTGCTGTTTGGGTCGTTATATTAACCGTTGCGGTCGTGACTTTTGTCCTCATGGCCCATTATATCATATCACAGCCTGTAATGAATTGATAGGTCGTCTCGTTGCTTGTTGGAGTGGTCGTGATATTGTGCAACGACGCGTGATATGCTCGAGCACAGCTGATCTTTCTTCATCACGACTCATAATGGCGCATAACGATCCATAATCATTCCTGAAGTTGCATTTGCTTTCCATAAGTCAGACTCTTTTGCGGTGTTGAGTCTATCTAAGCCTTTCCTTAGCTTCTTCATCTGATTTCCTGCAAAATAAACACCAAACATGAGTAGATTTCGGAACTTGAAGCAATATAAACAAATAAGGACCTGAAAGATGCATGCTATGCCGAAATGACTTAAAATCATGCCTAACGCTAGACCTAAAATATGTTGTAAAATTCATGCATCAAACTTTGTCCTCAAGCAAATAGTTATATGTTAGGACATAAAATGATTCAATCATTGTTTCCACCCTACAGAACAACTACTTTTCTTATACAAATAGTTTACACAATCATCTCCAAAGCATCTTTGCGCTTTCCAAGATTCCCAATCACATAGACTTTTGGTACTTAAACAAATTTAAACTCCAAATCCAGCCCTAACATATAACAATGCTTAGTGTATCAAATAAGAACATCAGTATTGAAAGCACAAGTGTATAAAGCTTAGTACAACAATTAAGTTCTCAGAATCTTTCTTTTTTCCATATATAGATTTTTTCGGATTCTATCCTTCAAATAGGATTGCACAAGGAGGTTCGTGTAGCGGGCTTTCCATTGTTGACTGCCAAACTAGATGACCTTAGGGCAACAGGTGTTGAAGCATCCCTCGAGCTTACTTGCCCGAACACTCCCAGGTTCTGAGTGAAGGTTTCAAATCTCAGCAGTGATCAAGCTATTAGTGTGTTTCTTCATATTGCACAATGTGGCCCATGTAGCAGGCTTTCGATCGGTGGATCCTAGACCAGTTGGCCTTAGGTCTCCAGACATGAACCCCTATGAATCTAATTGCCCTAACCCTCAAAGTTCCAGATAGCACATGTCACAACTTCCTCGACCACTTTATCATTTCTCAAGTATCAACTTCTTACAGCAATAAGCTCGACATACACTTACACATTCAATAAAGAGGTAATTATTATCAAAATTGAACAAAGAACAGAAAGAACATGAACAAGAACTTGTCGTCTAAGTATTCATAATTCTAATTAGCAACAAACATCAATCCACCTTTTCCCAATGCTAGGGCGATAAGTGGTAAATTGAAAGCATTAAAATCTTGTTTTCTAACAAGATGTCTTTGAACATTACTTTTAGGAAAGTATAACTCCAAGTCTTGATACAATATAGATGATGATTGTTTTTTCTTTATTTTTAATTTTTTTTCTATTTTTTTTGGGTTTTCAAATATAGGATGAAAATGTAATACAAATGCAAATGCAGTACACAAAGCAAACATGCAATACAAAAGCAAATATGATGCATGATAATGCAACTCCCCCTAGTTTAAACCGAACACTGTCCTCAGTGTTTTGGCCTAGCCGAAGGGAGGGTACAAATGCATGAAACAAAACACTAAACTGATGCAAGAAAAATATAAAAGAGTACAATGAGAACGGACACGACCTAGTTTACTCCTGAGGCAGTGGGGGTGGCGGTGGAGGTACTGGTAGGTGTGGTACAACAGTGTTCCATAATGACCCTGGTCGACATGGTAGTCATGCATGCGTCGGACCATGGACTCAGTCCTCTCTTGGCAGTCACGGATGTCGCCCTGCATAGATGTCAGAATAGTATGCATAGCAGAAAAATCATAGGCAATAGGAACATTGGTCAGATCGACATTTTGTAGGAGGGTTGCTCGGAGTGCGAAGGCCCTAGTGCACGACGAGATGGAACAATCGGTAGTGGCAGAGGTGCGCTTGTTGGTAGAATGATCCAGCTGGCTTCATTGGACGGATCAAAGCGCTCCATCTCAACATAGGTGAAGGACCATGTCAGAATCCTCGAAATAGAACCTGTGATGCACGGGTACGCTGGATTCAAAGAAGTACCCGTACCGAGTACAGGTACGCCTCCGTTACGCGTGGGTACGCGTCGGGTACGTCCCGGTACGTACCCAATAATAAAATAATATTTTCAAAATTCGGGTACGTCTTCGGGTACGCCCGGATACGTTTTTGGGTACTCCCGATCAAACATAAAACAAAAAGTAAAGAAAATCTGAACAAAATTTTGCCCTAAATCAAGGAATAGAAGAAAAAAAGGAGCGACAAAGAATAAAAGAGAGGAAAACAGCAGCGGCGCAGAGGAAAAATTAGCAATCACAGACTTCGTCTCGGGCGTTGCTAGGAAAAGTGGTGGAGGAAAAACTCAGCATCTTGCCATCCTTCTTACTTTGTCTGAACAGGGGAGAAAGGAAGAGAAAACACCAACGAAAACGGAGAAACAAATAGTCGTGCCTCCTCCTTTGTTCATCAAAGATTTCTTTCTTTCAAGTATGTCTCCTGCTATGCTGATCACATCTTCCTGCCTACCTGCGATTGCTTCTGCTACTTCTGCTGCTGGCACGTGCTGCTGCATCTGCTGCTTCTTGGATGATGAAAAGGGAGACAACTCATATACATAAAAAAGGGACAGCTCATACTTTGACAATTGGTGCATTCTGAACATTAATTTATTGCATTTTTTAATAAGAATACAGTTATGTTAAATAAATTTTGTTTCTAATATTCCTTTTTCTTATTATTTTTCAAGATCTTTATGATTAATCTGATATTTTAACTTATAAAATTCACCTTTTTTTATATTATATATATAGATTATTTGTAATTTTATTATTGACGTACCCATACCCTATATTTTCAAAATTTGACGTACTCCGTACCCGTACCGGGTACCCGTACCTATGCAACATAGAATAGAACACTGTGTCGCCTCCGAACCTCTTCTGTCCCCCAAGCTTCATAGCTTGGACAATGCGCTGGCCCAGGAATGCAGTGTCGTCTATCGAGTTGATCTCCTCCAAGTCTAGCTTCAGGTGGTGTGCGATGGGAGTGATGAGAGCGCCGATCACTACCGTCCCCTTGTCTTTCTTTGATGTCTTCTGGGAGCTGCGCGCCAAGAAAGCCCCCACATTGACAAGCGTGTGGGTGGCCATGCAATAGATGAATAGCCCGGGTTCTGTCATCGAATAGTCGTTGTCACCCCTTCCGAAGAGTGTGTTTGAGAGGATTTGGTTCCCTTAACAAAACACAGGATTCTAAACCATAGTACTCTTTGCAGTTTGGTAGTTAAGGTGGTCTGCCCCAATGATCCTTTGCCAAAAATCGCCAGCATCAAACTCCTTTGGGATGCGCATGTGACCCACATTCGGGAACTGGTAGATGGTGTTAAACTCTGTCAGTAATAGAGAGAACTTGGTATGGAATAGCTGGAACGTGTGACCTCCTTTCCCCAGTAGCATTCTTCACCTCAAAAGAACTCAGGAACTCTAGTGTGATCGCCTCATAGGTGGGCCATCACTAACGGATAAAGAAGTCGAGGCCGATGTTGCCAAAGAGCATGTCCACCATGGTTGCATCGTGAGCGAATCTAGTTGGACCAATCCCCTGCCCCGAATAGGGTTGGCGGAGTCGGGGCTAGAAACGTATCCCCGCCCCGAACAGGGGCGGGTGCCGTCCCTAGGTTGGTCCAATCCGGAGGAGACCAAGGACACCTCTTGCTTGATGATCAATCTTCTTGAATATCGTCTTGATAGGCTGTGGAATGAGTCTTGAAGCTGATGCTGGAGGTCCTTCCTCAGTTACAGGTTTTGGTTGGGCTCGGTGTGTGGGGATCGTCGTGCGCTTCGGACGCCAAGAGCTTGCGATAGTAATGGCCCGTGATGGGTGTTACGGGGCGTAAGGACGGTCATTGCGAGTCATGAGACACTATAACGACCTCCGCAACAGTTGCAGTTGGCTCGCTGGTGATGGTCATGGCTCGTGACCAATGTTACAGCCTGTAAAAGTTGTGTTGCGGCTCGTTACATTGGAGGTTGCGGCTCATGATTCAGGATGACAACTGCGATGGCATGTGAGCTCTTCATTTTCACGGATCGTTAAAGACTGTTACGGGTTGTGATGGCCGCGTCGTTTGGTAATTGCGATCACCGGAGTTGGGGAAGATGGCTGGCGAAAGTGGAGCTTGCGTTGCAAGTGGTTGTTGTAGGGTTATTGTTGGTCGGGAAGATGAAAATGACGTCGCCAGATTTGCGCAAGATGAAAGAGATGCCTGCAAAATGGGGTAAGTATATATAGAGAGATATGCACGCAATTAATCCCATCATGATGGTAGTTACGGGGTCGTCATGAGGTGTTGTGGGGCATTAACTGCGTCAGGGTCATTCATTGTGGGGCGTTATGAGGTGTTTGTGGGAGTTGTTGTGGGGCTTTAGGTTAACTATATGACCTGTTAATACAGTGTTTGACCTCATCGTGGGCCGTGAAGCACATTAGATGCGGTTGGTTGGCCGTTACGCGTGGTAGGTGCATTAAAACTTGATTCATCACGGCCCATGATGTAAGTAGCGACCCGTAAGGACTGTTGTAACCAATTGTGAGGTGGTCGTGATAGAGGTCGTGAATCTGGAAAGACTCAGGGTTCTCTCATGTGATAATGGTACTTATGGGCCGAGATACTCTATTATAGCCCGTGACGGCGCTGGTAACATTGTATTAAGAGAGTCGTGATGAATGTAAACAGGTCGTGAATTGGGTGTTCTCTGGTTTTGGTAGACTCTAACTTGTGACTTACGACCCATGATATTTGATAACGGGTCGTGAGAGATTAGTTGCTTGCAAATGGTCCCTCTGCCTTGGTCGTGATGTTGTGTCACGCCCCGTTAGGTGTAAACTCCAGTTCGCGCACTAAATTTCATGGGTCGTTACGAGCTGTTGTGACCCGTGTTGTCAATTAGTCAGGAAATGGTCTCGCTGCCATAGTGTTATAACGAGGTGTCACAGCTCGTGATATATAGGTGATTGCTAGGACATATGTTCGTCACGGCCCGTGATAGTGTATCACGCCCCATTACTAATTGGAACTCTGTGTATGCGCCTCTTTAACGACCGTAACGATGTTTAACGGGTGGTTAAATTCGGTCTCACGACCCGTGGAGTGTGACGGCCCATAATTAAGACTTGAACTTTCTAGGGTGAAAAACTCGTGTGTTGAAGGCAATCAGATGCCTTGATGACTCGACCAGGACTCTAGGACAACTCTAGAAAAATAAAAATCTAACTGATGTAGGGTTTAGGCAGAATAGTTCTAAGTTATAGTCGTTAGCTTGACTTTGACTCTAATCTCATTTAGGGTCATAAAGGGCCAAAGACCCGATCATATTATTGATCTGGCTGCCTAGGTAATGTTTCACCTAATGTCCATTGACTTTGAAAATCGAGTGTTGATAATTCTACCGCTCCATAGGGTGATGATGAGACAACAATGAAGGCTCCAGACCATCTTTATTTTAATTTTTCTGGAAAGAGTCTTAATCTACTATTGAATAAAAGAACTTTTTGCCTTGGAAGAAATTCAGTTTGTTTCATGTTCATGTAATGCTTCTTTGTTCTCTCCTTATAAAGTTTGCTGTTTTGAATATGCATGGTGGCGGATTTCTTGCAGTACATTTAATTTCAGTAATCTCTCACCCCCAGCTGCATGTAAGTCAAAATTCAGAAATTTAGTCGCCCAGTATGCTTTGTGTTCTAAGTCAATGGGTAAGTGACATCCAAACACTAGTTTGTATGGAGACATACCAATGGATGTCTTATATGCAGTTCGATAAGCCCACAAAGCCTCATCCAATCTCAAGGCTCAGTCCTTCCTTGAACTATTGACAATCTTTTCTAAAATTCGCTTGAGTTCTCGGTTGGGCATCTATACCTGGCCACGTTGAGCATGATAAGGTGTGCTAAGTTTGTGATGGATGTGAAACTTTGGTAACATGTTTTAAATAATTCGATTGCAGAAATGTGTGCCATTGTCACTTATGATGGACCTAGGTGTACCGAATCGTATAAATATATTTTTTCTCAGAAAATTGGCTACTACCTTGGCATCATTTGTAGGTGAAGCTATGACTTCTACTCATTTGGAAACTTAGTCGATCGTTACTAGGATGTATTCACTATTCAAAGACTTAGGAAATGGACCCATGAAATTTATGCCCCAAACATTGAAGATATCGCAATGTAGAATATTATTTAAAGGCATTTCATTCAATTTGGAGATGTTACTTGTCATCTAGAAGTGGTCACAAGACTTACTGTCATGATCCCGGTTTAAGCCTTGGTTTAACCCATAAGTCGTGACATCACGAACGATCAATAAGATTACGAAATCTAGTTTAGTTAGAAATAATCATGGGAATAAACAAACCATGCATAATAATTATATGCAGTTAATATTGAGAAGTGATACACTAACAAAATACATTCCCTGTATATTCGATCATTCAAAGCAAAACTACAAAGGATTCATACTATACAAACTATTTCTTTTTTACAAGGAACAAAATTACTCTTACATCATATAAATACTATATCAAAATCCTAACAAAAGAAAAAGAGAGACAAAAAGATTCTTTACAAAGGATGTCGACAGACATATCTCTTATATATGTTGCCTTCAAAAAAACTTTACAACCCGGCTAGGCTATCAACTCGTGTGATCCAACAAGCCCTAGTGATTTGAAAAATGTTGAAACAACAATGTGAGCAAACAACAACTCAGTAAATTAATAATTCATAGTCTATGTGTTACCACTAATTAATTCGGAGACGTGATAAATAAAGCATGCACAACTCAACAACGTAATAAACAAGAAACTTTTATAAAGTTAACTTTGAACTTACAATAAACCTACTAATAAGTAAAAACATATTTTAAAAGTATATCAAATATCATTAAGTGCATATCAAACTTATGTATGCGATTATACGTCACTCTCATGAATGCACAAATTACCAACTGGCCAATTTGTATAATCACCCCTGCCGGGAACAAATCAGAAAGTGAGGAACGGATTCTAGAGGTGGCTCCTACGGATCCATATTAGCTCCGCATGGCACTTAGCGCCATTATACTTCATCCCATTATTGAGGAATCAAATTGGTCGGTTGGGATTCTAGAGGTGGCTTCAATCGTGATCAATGATGTAGCACTTAGCGAATGCATGACACAAACATATGAATACGAAATATCAAATCATATCATTCACATATAACAAACATCAGATTCTGAATCATATTGATCGGACATTCAAATGAAACTAGCGGCACATCATGTAAATTCTTATAAGATATCTTGATTTTCAGAAGCATAAAAGAATGTCAACTGTTACATACATGTTTTTCATATTATATTACCAAGAGGCATGTTCAAAACATATCACAATCTTGATCGTACCGAATTCAAAAGGGTGAATACATATGCTAGGAGAAATCAACTTACCTTATAGGAGTAACAACAAACGTAATTCTCTCTTCACGTATCTTACTCCTCTAACCCTAAAATAATAACATATTTAATATTATTACTATGTGAATGCTAAAATAAAATACATAACTTACATTATACAATCTAAACTCCATTTCAGTTTTGCCTGAATACAGACTTCTATAGGATTACACAGTAAAAGTTTTAGATTTTAATTTATTAAGGTTTCATTCAAGGAAAATTAGCAAGAAACTTAAATTCTGTATTGATTTCATACCTTGGTAGACTAAGTGACACTCATTGTAAAATTTGTATAAATTCATAAACAATTTGTTTATCAGTTCTTGTAATTTTCTGTTGAATTAGACTTCAGAAAGTTAAACCCATAACATTATTAGAATCTAATTCGTTTTGGAATGATCACAGTAAATTCAAGAATCTATCACATGTATTGTTCTCTTTCTTTATTTTGACATACAAACATGAGTACACTTAATAATTTATAATTATAGCTATACATGACATTTTGAGTTAGTTCCAGTTGGAATTGAATCCTGACATTGGAAAGTATATTAGGAATAAATATCAAAGCAAAATGTTGCATGATGAATTTAATAAGAAAATTTCAATTTGGACTAACTATGGCATTAGACTGCAGGGTAGACCCTCATACATTAGTACATAACTTTCTCTTTATATATCTAATTGACACCATTCCAAAGCCCATGGAAACTAGACTCGAAGAGCACTTGGCACAATTAATTTCTTAAGTTTTAAAGATCCTGAAGACATCCAAATCACTTTACAAAGTTTCACCATCAGATTTCTCTCTAGATGAGGTTGTTCTACTTCACAATTGTCATGAGATTGGGGCTTGTTCTACTTCACAATTAAATTGGGTTTATGGATGAATGAAAGCTTTAAGAACGAAAGAGCCCTGGATAAAAACTTCTACAATTAAAATCTGCTAAAAAATTATATATACTTACCACAAGGCAATCCTAGGATTCTTCAATTTTGCTTTCACCTATCTTCAATTTTGCTTATAAGTAATGGTTTGGCATTTTCCCTATTTATTTTTTATTTATTCATTTATCTAAGACATTACATGTAATTAAGAAACTAACCCCATTTGTATTCAAATAAAATATTTTAAAAAATTAATTCTCAAAGAACCAAAATTTAAATTTTAGGTTGAAGAACAAAATTGACAGTTTTTCAGATTTTCCGTTTTTGTACCTTCTTTTTACCTAACTAAAGCATCACCTAAAATTCATTAAAAACCACATTTAGCATATTTAAACATAGGGGAACAATTATCGGGAGATTTTTCTAAATTCTAACATTTTCAAAAATCATATTTTCATGCCTTAAGCGAAAATTCGCAATTTTATGCATTGCAACAACTAAAGATGAAGTTTGTGTTTTAGAACCAATATCATAATAAATATCAATCATATAATATAAAATTAATACATATGATCTTTTATGGATTAAGTCACATATATTACACTTACAGTGTGCTCGGGCATCCTTAAAGATAGATGGCCAGTAGAATCCGCACTCTAGCACCTTTGCTGTTGTGCAGTTTGGCCCGAAATGTCCTGCAATTCCATCATGATAGTGCTTCAGTATCTCTTCAATCTCTTCATCTCTCACGCACCGTCGGATGATTTGATCTGCACACAATTTGAAAAGGTACGAATCCTCCCAGTGGTAGTGCTTGACGTTAGAGAATAATTTCCTCCTTTGGTGATGCGTCATCCCCTTCGGGATTCAGTTTCCTGCAAGATAGTTAGCAAAATTTGCATACCAAGGGGGGAAGTATACACTTGTTTTACTTGAAACACTGAGAAGATCTTTCCGTCGGGAACTCCTCTTGGATGTCAGAGTGCTCCAGTGGTGCTGACTTCAAACGAGATAGGTGATCAACTACCAAATTCTCTGTTCCCTTCTTGTCTTGGACCTCGATATCGAACTCTTGGAGTAAAGAATCCATTGGATTAGACGAGGCTTCACATCATTCTTTGTCGTTAGATGTCTGATTGCTGCGTGATCTTTAAAGACAATAATTTTCGAACAAATAAGGTAACCACGAAATTTATTGAAAACATAGATTACAGCAAGAAACTCCTTCTCGATGGTCACATAATTTACTTGAGCAGGTGTCAAAGTGTGACTTGCATAGTAGATTGCTCTAAAAGACTTGTCCCATCGCTGTCCCAGAATTGCACCTATGGCTAAATCGCTAGCGTCGCACATGATTTCAAAATGTTGATTCTAGTCAGGTGCGACTACTATTGGTGCTGAGATCAGACTATTTTTCAAAGTGGTAAATGCCTTCATGCATTAGTTGTCGAACTCAAATTTCGTTTCTTTGGCCAGTAGGCACCAATTCATTGTTCTTATTACTCACCAGCGTCATGCCGCACTTTTTTGGCATCACCTGAACTGGACTTATCCAGGGACTGTCTAAGATTGGATATATCACTCCTGCGTCAAGTAGCTTAATGATTTCTTTCTTCACAACTTCCTTTAGTGTAGGATTGAGCCTTTGCTGGAATTCGGCTGAGGGCTTAGCATCTTCTTCCATTAGAATTTTGTGCATACATATTGTTGGTGATATGCCCTTTATGTCCACTATTGACCAAGCCAAGGCTTTCTTGTGTCTTCTCAAGACTTCTAGAAGTTGGTGTTCCATGTCGGTTGTAAACTCTGAAGATATGATTACAGGAAATGTGTCCCCTTCAAGGAATGCATATTTCGGGTGTGCTGGTAGCTCCTTGAGTTTAGACATTTGCGATGACGTTGTTCTCTTGTTTTCTGGATGTTTTTGCTCATCCTCATCGATGTTCTCTTTTTCTGTTGTTTCATCATCAATATCTGATAGCTCTTCATCATGTTTGAGTGCTTCCTGCAATGTATCTAAGACAATCTCATCCATTTCGTCAGTATTATCATCTTCAAACTATCAACAGTACAACAAGAATAATCAACAACATGTTTGAGAGCATTATTAATATTAAAGTTCAAATCTTCATTTTTCATTTTGAAAGTCAACTTTCCTTGCTGAACATCTATGAGTGCGTTCCCCGTTGCTAAGAATGGTCTTCCCAGAATTATTGGTGCTTCTTGCAAAGCATCCATTTCCAGCACGATGAAATCCGCTGGAAAAATGAATTTGTCGACCTTGACGAGAACGTCCTTCAGTATACCTTTTGGTCTTATTACCGATTGGTCCGCCATTTGGAGCGGCACTGATGTTGGTTCCAAATTCTTCATATCCTAGCTTCAAAAACGCAGAATATGGCATTAGGTTAATGCTTGCCCCAAGTTCACATAAGGCCTTCGTGCAACGGTATCCCCCAATGGTGCAAGTTATTGTGAAGCTCCCTAGGTCCTTCATCTTCTCCGGTAGTTTGTTTCATAGACTGTACAACAATGCGATGTCAGCTTCACCACCCCATCAACTTCGATCTTGCGTTTATGGGTCAGGATGTCCTTGAGGAACTTAGCATAAGTAGGCATATTCAGCAATGCTTCATGAAACGGAATGTTAATATGCAACTGTTTAAATATTTCAATAAAGCGACAGAATTGCTTATCTAGTTGTTCTTTGCAAAATTTCTGGGGATATGGCAGATTCCCCATCTTCTATGGTGCAGAGGTCGAGCTCTTCTTCCCCGGGTTGGTGTCTGGTACAAAATTTGTAACAATTCTCTCCCCAAATGTCGGGTTGTTGTTCGATACTCCTTGCTTTGCTTGCCAAGTTGCTTGCCGCTCCTAAAAGAGATTGCCTTGGCCTTCTCTCTAGGATTCTTTTCCGTGTTGCTTGGCAATGAACCTGGTGTGCGTCCAGCTAAGATGTTTGCAACATGTCCTACTTGAATGTCTAGGTTTCGAATGATTGCATCTTGGTTGCTACTTTTGTCTTCATAGTCATGAATTTCGTCATTAGCTCTTCCAGGTTGTTTTTGTTTTCAGCAGGTTATGGCTTTTGCAGAGGTTGATATTACTGTATCCGATAACTAGGTTGTGGAGGTTGTTGTCCCGGGGTTTTGTCGCCATGAAAAATTCGGGTGATTCCTCCAATTTGAATTGTAATTGTTTTCTAATGGTTGATTCCTGACAAAAGAATTGGAAACAATTTGCATTTTCAAACATATTCTCATTAGCAGGATTACCTTCGGGGATTTCTATATTGGGTCCTCCACTCGTGTTATTCGAATTAGCCATACTCATAAGCATATCAAACTTCTTGTAAAATGACTCCAACTGAGCCACTACTCCATCGTTAGTAGTTTCTGAATTGATCTTTTGGTCCTACAGGAATTGAGTGCCATGTCTTCGATAAGGTTATAGATCTCGTTAGGACGCTTCTTGCCCATGACCGTGCCTCTAGCTGAGGCATCCAACTTTGCAGAAGCCTTCCATTAACTACCATAGAGGAATTTGGTTGTCAGGTACCCCAACAAGGAGTTCCTTAAATCGATTCCAAGCTTCAAACGTCTCCTCATCGCCATGCCTGAAGGATCGCAATTCATTCCTCAACTTTGCAGCTTTTTGAAGTGGGCAATATTTGTTGATGAACTTCTCCACTAGTTGTGCCCAAGTCGTCACCGATCCTACAGGCAAAGTCTTAAGCCAAGTGAAAGTTATTATCTCGCAAAGAGAATGGAAATAATCGTAAGCGAGCTGCATCCATTAAGACATTGTTGCACTTAAAAGTGTTGCATATATTCAAGAATCGATCTAGGTGCTCGTGAGGGTTTTCATTAAATGCTCCGCCGAATTATGATGATTGGATCATTCTTATTATAGCTTGGTTGATCTCAAAATTGTTAGCATTGATGGTTGAGAGCGTTATTCCAGATTCAACATCTGAATACTTCAATGCAACATAATCTTTCATAGTCATTTCAACTTCTTCATCATTGTCAGCTATATATTTGGCGTTCTGATTGTTTGCCATTGCTACTTCTTTTCTCAACCTACGGATGAATTTTTCAATTTCAGGATCGAAGTTCAATGGTTCGCTTGAGCTTCTAGTAAGTCGCCGATTGCTTTGACTTGATTCCTCCAGAATTGATGGCTTGTGTTATGAATTGTTCCTCAAAATTGCACAACCACAAGTAGAAAATAGAAAAGCCTCAAAGTAACATAAAGTCAGAATCGTCAAAACTCAAAATTCCCTGGCAACGACTTTAAAAACTTGATGCGAATAATCCATTACAGGCAAATACATGCTAGCAAGTGCACTAATCGTTTCCTCAAAAAAAAAGTGCACTAATCGTTCAAGTAATATAATATAACGAGTACAAAATTACCGATCCCACGAGAAATTAGATGCTAACTATCTAACTCTAGAGGTTAATAGGAGACAACATAGATTTCAGGATTGGGTTCTCTTTAGAAAATCAATAAAATTAAAATGGTTATTAACAGTGAAAACGGATGATGACTAGGGCTCCCTACAATAGTGTCATTTGATATGACACTCTCCTCTTGAGTCTTCAGATGGTTAGGGACATGTAAGTTATGAATTCCCTTAACGGGTAACTCAACTATCTTATAATAAACTATTCAGAGACAATAAAATTAGGATGAACACTTAGAACTCCCTACAACAGACACATATGATATGGCACTCTCCTCTTGAGTCTTCAGATGGTTAGGGCATGTAAGTTATGAATTCCCTTAACGGGTAACTCAACTATCTTATAATAAACTATTCAGAGAACACCCCTTAACAAATTTATCCTCAGGAAATTAATACAAGATGCATTAATATATTTTCCTAGACTATCAAATCACCTTTAACGGGTTGACTTAACAAACCACAAACTACAAAGTCCTTCACGAATTAAAGCAGCAGGACAAGAATTGCATATAATAATTGACCACAATACACAGTTAATGATCAACAAAACATATTTAGAAATCTCAGGCAATCATGTTCATGAAGAAATAATTCAAATCAAAACTACGAAAACCATACATATTCTCAAGTATCAATCCTATCAAATAAGAAAACTATTACAGAAGGTATACAGAATAAATTGTCTTTAACACATCAAATAATTCGTCCCAACAATAAAGTATAATAGAAGATTTCTCTTTTGGACTCCGGCGGAATCTGAACAACCTTCTTAAAGAATGTACCACCCAAGATTCTCCTCGACATCCCTTCGGAATACTCTCTCGTTCTTGGCTTGTCAATTTGGGTACATCGAAATGAATGCATATTCAGGGGAGAGAGAGTCTATGTTGAAAATATTGTTCAAATGGCAAAAAACACATTGAGGGATTGGAAGAGGAGTTTTTTCTCAAAAAAAAAAGAGGAGTTTCTCTACCTGAAAATCTATGTAACTGCAATTCTTAATGTAAATAAAATCCTGGATGGTTACATAGGGTAACCGTCCTTTTCCTTCTAAAAAAAATATGCTTTTGCTAAGAATTCTAAAAAAGCTTTTTTTTCAAATATTCTGGTTTGTTTTAAAACCCATTTGGGGTAAAAAGATCTTTTTGCTTGTCTAGTCATATCAGTTGTTCACAAACATGATTTTTTTTACCATATTCTAATTTGCATGCCATCATGTGATAAGGCAGTCTGCTCAAAATATTCATAATGACTTTCAGTTATGATACTCTTTGACACAACAAATTATGAGTAAAGTAGTGTATAGAGTTTTGACTCGATCAATACTTTTAGTTGAATTGTTTGGTAAGCACATTTTAAAACTGGAGTTCAGAGTTTAGAGGATAAAACACTATAGGCTATTCACAATGGCCACAGAAGAGTATATTATTTAGTGATTGGACATTTATTCCTAATATGCCCTCTTTCTTTCTTTCTAAAATAATATTTATCTAATTTTTAAGCACGGGTACCATATTTGATTTTCATTTCTTTCCATAGAAAATATTAGTTTAATTTCAAAATATGGTGTATCATATTCGATTTTTAATATTTCACAGCTCTAAGTTCCCTTATCAACCTAATGAGGATTTTAAATATTTTTATTTTAATTTGATTTATATTTTTTCTTCATTTCATGGTAAAATAATATTTTAAAAATGAATTATTATTATTTGAAAAAATAAATAAATTGGTTGTTATGCTATAAAAATAACTCATGCAAATTTTATATGTGTCTATTTATGTTATTTTATAAATATTGATTAGGTCAATCACTACATTATCAAACCACTATCGCTAATATCTAATTGCTATCCTTTAGTGTGTCAGCTATTCATCGGTCAAACTGCTATCAGCTAATTAAAACATTCTTTAGCAAAGAGAGATGTGTGTATACACACACATTAACTAAGCATTAGCATTATGACATAGTTAAATCTGAATCTTTTATTTCATGAATTAACCAGACTGAAACCTCCTTGCTTCACTCTGGACCACTAAAAAAGAGATGAAATGATCAGATTTGATTGTTTCACCGTGCAAGGTGAATATATATATATATGTATACGTATATATATATATATATATATATATGTATACCACACACTTTGAGGCCATTGCACCATGAAACAATCAAATCTCAGTCTTTTAGCTCATTATGAATGATTCAGATTAAAGGCAATTTCAATTTGGATCATTCACGAGAGATGAATGATCCAAATTTAATAGTTTCATGATGTTATGACTTAAAGGCATTGCACCTTCATTAATTCCATATATATATAATATTGGTTAGATAGACAGATAAGATAGTTTCTGAGGGATCAAAGTCAAGTTTTTATGGTGGAAAGGAGACTCCCCAACCATTTTGTAATCTTTTCGGACATTTCAATTTCACTGATGTTCTTTTGGTTTCCCCATTAACGAACATTACTTTTTCATCTGATTTGCAGTCATTGGAGAATCCACATATAAGCGATCATTTGAGGTATGTCTGCCATTCTTGTGTCACAAGAAGTGGGCCGTCGACACTACTGTTCGTATATATATATATATATATATATATATATATATATATATATACACACACGTGTGCATATATCTTTCCATGAATCTTTGTAAAATGTACTACATAATGGTTTTCCATTTTTACCTTTTTTATGGATACTTAATTCAGTTGCAACTTTTTCCCGAGTTAAAACTAGGATGAAAAACTCTTTAGCTTGTTCACTAGCCTTTAGTTCAGTGTAGATTTCAAACCAAACGATCTGTGATTTCTCTCTATATACTTTGAATTTTAATATTACAACATTTGACTGTGACACTGTCATTTTAGTTTTCTGTGAGTAGTAGAAACTAGTACAAGTGGAAAGTATTTTCTAATATGGTTTCTATCTTGCAGGGCGTCCACACTATGAACTTGGTGATCAGCACAAGCATTTTCTGTATTCTACAACTGCTGTGGCAGGTGGTATCTCGTACTGTAGTCTGTGCAAAACTTTTCTGTTCCACATATTATCGATAACATTGTAACTATTTTTGTTATCATCTTCCCATCATAGTTTTAAAATTTTAATATAATCAGAAATTAGAAAAATTTTAATATAATGTTGAGATAGATGTGTGGTCATACTAGAAAGGATAAGATTAGGAATGACCATATACGTGAACAAGTCGGAGTGGCCCTTATTAGCGAGAAGATGGTAGAGAATCGTTTGAGGTGGTTTGGTCATGTTCAGAGAAGACCATTAGATGCGCCAGTAAGGAGGGTAGAACAAATAATTTGGAGTCCGATTAAAAGAGGGAGAGGGAGACCAAAGCGAACACTTGGCGAGCTAATAGAACGAGATCTATTAGCGAATAATATACCTAAAAATTTGGTTACTGATAGAGCGCAATGGCGTCGTATGATCCATGTAGCCGACCCCATCTAGTGGGATAAGGCTTTGTTGTTGTTGTAAAATTTAGAAAAAAAAATTGCTGTGAAAAGGATTAAAGAAAAGAAAAAGAAAAAGATAAGACGAGAAGAAAAGTAGACAAACTTGACAACAGTTGGAATTGAACTCATGACCTACAGCCCATCTTGACAACACCCAAACCTAAAAACCGATAAGCAACATGTGTAATATGTTCGCCGAGTCCACTACTTGACTCACACACAGGAACGTATCTACACGATTTTAACGAGTCGAAACACATCTAGATCCTATTTCACCCCTATTTCTCATTTTAGACCGACTCAACTCTTTTTGGGATCCTAGAAATGTGAAAACGGAAGTTTTTAAGTATTAAACTAGGTTTTGACAATCTTGTGTGTTCTATTGATTTTACATTTAGGGAAATTTATTCTACATGTTGAACAAATAAAATTTATAAATAATGTCATAATTTTCTGTATGATATTCCGACGATGGACAATATATTTTTAATCTTCAGACCAACTTCAAATTTCATTGTCTAAACTTCTTCCTTGTTCTTGCACACTTCATATGGGTTCTATTTACCACTTTGTCTTGTGAAAATCCTCCCTAGTTCTTTTCTGAGACGTTCTTGATGGATTGCCAAATGTTTCGGAGGAAGCCCGTTTGGCTAATAGCTGCTATCAGACTTGTGATTCATTTGGAGATACTTTCCTCGTTGAGCTCGTGACATCCTTCTGGTTTATCATAAACAATATTTGTCCCTGGGGAATATTGTTGTTGGCTCCTTGACGAGTTATTCAAGTGCAAACCTCTTTTTCTTATTTATTTGTCCTCACTCCGCACTATGATAGCTCAGGCTTTATGCATCTTATTGCACCCCAGTTTTCGCATTTGTTTGCTGCACAAGAAAGAAAACTCATCTGAATTCCCATATGAATTTCTGCTTTGGGGGTGTATCATGCATGTAAAAATTAAACTGAGTGGAGAATGCTGATTATCATTTAACTTAATCTATTCGAATACTTTTAGTGTTTATTCACATTTGCATGCAAATAAATTCTGTTTGATGTTGTCTAACGGATTCCCGTTTTTTGTTACTAGATGGTATTCTTTGCATGGCACCTATACTGCATCTCCTTTAACATAAAAACAGAGGAATGGGTAATTTGAAACACTTTCAACTTTACAGCTTTTTTGTGTGCTGTTACTGATGTGTGTTACTGAGATCAACAATCATCCAGATAAACTGGAGGAAATATCCTGAATTCCAACTAGTCGCGGAGCCTCTAGCGGGTTTGTGTACCAAATTATCTTTCATTCTGGGAGATTGTTTCATTTACATTCATCAGTCAGTCGCTGATTCTGTTGATATAATGTATTCATCATTAGGGACCACAATCCCAGAGATCAAGTTTACAAATCCATATGATAAAGGACTCTTTCACAACATCATGGAATTCCTAGCATCAAAAGGCTAACCACGTCCAAAATCAAGATGTTCCCATGAACTCAATGTAACCAGTTTTTTTTTTCTGATGGGGAGATAAAACATATTCACTATTTCTAAACTACGGTTCAAATTTTCTATGCAGAGTTAGCCTGCACACTATTGAAAATATTCTTTACGTTCATGAGTTTTGATTGTAATGCTTTCTAGTAGAAGTGTTTATATGTCGGATTTGACCTGAACCAATCTTGAGTATGGGTTCTATTCCAACAGGGTTTGATTAATGACAATGAGATTTTTTATCCGGTTCAATTCAATTCAATGTGGTTTGGGTTGAATCAGGTTGGGTCGTGGTTTATCCGATATTTTTTTTTCTTTTTATAATATTTAACATTAATTATATTTTTTTTAAAAAAATTAAATCAAGCGTTCTAAGATTGAAAATATTTTTCGTACATAGGAGTTATATGTTTTAAGTTTAAAGCAATTTCAGCCCTAAATTAAATCAAAATTTTCTAATTTAAAATAAAAAAATAAAAGTCAAGTTGTCAAATTTGGTTGGATTGATTAGGTTTGAAAAGTTAAAATTTGTATTGTATCTAATATGTAGATAGTCAAGTTATGTCATGGTTGTAAAATTCGAATCGGATCTATCGGCCGAAACGGTATCCGAGCTTCTAATCAGTCTATGAGTCAAATAAAAATCGGATATCCGCTTTGGACCGGTCAAATTCGATCAAAATTCGGGTTGAATTGGGTAAATTTGTGTTGGACCGGTTAGGTTTCAAAATTTAGAAAAATTGACGTAATCGTGTTTGTGGTGAGATTTGAACTTTTGTCAAATGAAATATTTAACTAACCCAAACCATTAAAACAACTAATTAGATATGTAAATTTTGTATTTTGGTTTGCTATTTATTATTTTTCAATTTTACGTCTAAATGGCAATGTACTAAAGTTATTATTCATTGACAATAAATTCAAAATATTTCTATACTTTAAATTGAAAAAGGACTACCATCACGAGTTTATTAAATTATTATACTCTTGTGAACTTTTTTTTTATTTAATTGCTAAAATTTATTTGACATTTTATAACTAAAAAATAATTGTATTGAGTTATTATATATATTTTCTTAATGTGTGTTAATATATATATATATATATATATATATATATATATATATATATATATATATATATATATACACAG
>LTAE01002185.1:0-10777 GCA_001647135.1 Pontederia paniculata | reverse complement strand
AAATAATATATATATATATATATATATATATATATATATATATATAATATTTAAAGTATTTTTTAATATGATTTACATTTGCTTTTATCTTGTTTTAAACATATTATGATTATAACTTATATTTTCTAAAGAGAAATGAAAAAAAAAAGTTTTTAAAAATATGCACGTATTGAACCTATACAAGTATTCAAAGATTTTAAGTATTTCAAAATAATTTTTCTTTGTTATTTTTCATTTTTTGTATGCTTTACAATACAATACTTTATATTACGATTATAACATATATTTTTTTAAAAAAATAGAAACAAATATTTAAAATAATATTGTAAGATCATTAGGATCATATACGACTATTTTATTGATCTTAAGAACTTGATTTTTCAGTTAAGGTCAAAATCGTCAATCTTATAAAGAATCGTAAGTGTAAAAATATAAAATTACATATATTTTTATTTGAAAAAGTGAATTTCTTAATTATTTTTTATGCCCAAATTACCGTTTATATATCTTAAACACTTCATTTTCTTTTAATACCATATAAGAAAATGTAATTTATTTTCCATTCCAAAAGCGGGGAAATACCAAATATCTCTTGAGATTTATGTATTTATTCAAAAAATATCAAAATTTTCTTATTTATCAACAAATAAAATGAAAAAAAATAAAAAGATATTTGTATTCAAGCAAACACAAATGCTATTTTAGGGTTAAATCATGTTGGTGATTACTGATAGGATAAATAAATTACCAACGGCGAGTTAACTCACAAATGGTTATTACGGTCCATTAACCTTTAAATGTTTGGTAGATATCAGTCTATTGATCGCCTTTCTTCCTTGTGTCAGTTATACTGTGTTTTATAATAAGATAATAAATTGAACTTAACATTAGAAGGAAACCACTTAAGTACCTACCATGAAGGAGCTGGCGTGCATCAAAATGTTTAGGTTCCTCAACATTTCTTCGGAGAGAAAAATTATGCAACGCACATCGAGTGTTTTGTTAGGACACGATTCCGATGAGCCAAAGCTAACATTCAGAATCTAACCATAATCACAGCCATCATACATAAATTACTGACAACCAATATACGAGTTGTATACAGCATATCGAATAATAGATGACAGGTAAATTTGTAAGAGTCCAGGAACACTGGACAAACCAAACTAAACATAAAACAATAGTTCAGAAGGCAACAAAAGAAAAGGTTCAGAAACAAAAATCAATACGTGGGGTAGTAGAAACCCCCGGCAGTATTGTAATTTGTTGGCATCCCGTAAGGCATGGCGGCGGCGTTCGGAATGAAACTGGTCTGAAGTTTGGCTAAGCTTACCTGACCTTGCATCCCATCCTTGGCGTATTGCTGCCACATGACCTGCTCCTGGACCAGCAGCTGCTGTTTCTTTTCTACTTCTGCCATCTGAACATACGAAGGCGGAGGGATACTAAGCGATGCTGCAAACGGATCCTGTCCGATTGTTTGTACAGTACCATCTGGTGCGGGCAATGCCAACACCGGGGTGGTGCTCTTGCCAGGGCCAGGCAAAGCCACACTGCTTGAGCTCCCGCCACTCATTTGCGCATTCACATGCTGTCGCACTGCGCCTTGGTCATACATGCCATTAAGAAGCAGTGGATCCAAACCTCCGCCCATTGCAGCCTTTTGCTTCGAGAGGTTGCTTGCCGTCTCTACAAGGGCAAGCTCCCAATCTGCTTTGCCAGGCTCTGCTGCCGGCGTCTGCCATGCAGAGGTCACTTCAGATTCCCCATTGGCCGATGGGAAGGCCTCCCAGGAACCATTGGTACCATTGGCTGCCCCAGGCCCCTGAAACAGTGCCAGAGCAAGTCTGTTAGAATGGTCCTCTGCGGATACAGCTTCATCTCTTAGATTGATCAACTCTCCCTCTTGCTGTTGCGGAGGCTTGACAGGTTCCTCGACCTTCTTTGGTTCAGGCTGCTCTTCCTTGTAA
Organism: Pontederia paniculata; assembly: GCA_001647135.1. Classification (NCBI taxonomy): domain Eukaryota; kingdom Viridiplantae; phylum Streptophyta; class Magnoliopsida; order Commelinales; family Pontederiaceae; genus Pontederia; species Pontederia paniculata. The sequence continues at coordinate 8,807 of LTAE01002185.1, read as the reverse complement.
TCAGAGGGCGCTGGAAGAGCTTTGATGCTGTTCATGTCTGGCTCTGGTTCAACCTGAGAATCTGCTGGAGCAGGGTGAGGCTCTCTAGGGGGACTCTTTGGACCCCTTGTCCTGTCTCTCATGAACTCTTCTAGGGTCTCTAAAAGCTTGTCAGAAATGCGTTGAACCTCCGGATACTCTGATGACCTGGCCACCCCCGTGTCCTTGCACCAAGAATAAAAGCCACAAAGCTCATCAATCTGTTTAGCAGCACTGGTATATGCTTCGAATGACTTTACACAGTCAGCAGGTTCCATGTCGAAGAAGCGGTCTAAAAGGATGGCTAGTATCTCACATATGTCAGCATAGAGCTGGAAGCTTTCTCTCACAATTGGATATAGGGCAATGAGAATCATCCTGCTATGCTTTGCATTTCCAGTAGGTCGGCAGGCAAGGAAGCGACCAAACACCTGCTGAAGTTGGTGCATCCTTCCAAGCACCCTCTCTGGTTTCATATCCTTCAATGGTGTTGGTGGCTTCTTCTCTTCTCCATCCCTCCGTTCATCATGAGAAGTGCCACCATTTCCAGGTGGTGATGAGTATGAGGACCTTCCACGACTCCCATAGTTGTAAGGATCAGGCTCTCCATACTCATAGCGATCTCGAGGGGGAGATCTCCAATCATCTTTTGGGGACTGATGTGAATGGCTTCCACCGCCTTGCTTCCTCTCATATACCATGCACTCCAACCTTTGATCCAGATAAAGCGCATATGTTCGAACGAATCCTGAATGGTCCCAGGAGTTAGAATGTGCGTCATCACGAAAGTCAGACATGTTGAGCAGGCGGGTGCCCCTCCTGGTAGCATACATGATCTCATTCTGGAAAGAAGGATCTCCATCAGTCATGAGGCGATGGACCAGCATGAGTGCCTTGAGAGCCACAACCCAGTCATGTGTTTTGCTGAGCCGCTTTGATACGCCAGCAATGCAGGCACCCACGTAACCCCTTGAATAAGATGTCATGCTGAGGATCTCCCTGAAATACTTCTCGTCAGCAGGTTCATCATCATGACTTGTTGCTTTGACAATTGCTACATCCAGTTCAGGAGCCATGTTACTAGACACCTTGGCCAAGCCAATGCTGGTCTGGTCTTTCACTGCTCCAAGAGCCTTCCTGAAGGGCGCCATTTCTTTCTGCTATTGGTCGACTTTACCAAATCTGCTTGCTGCTGCTCCTGTTTGATGCTAACTTGATCACTGAGACAGACCCCTCCAAATGCAAGATCAGATACTTCGCTACCTACAGAAGCCCGGTCACTGAACCAATTGGACTCCGGTGCTGCAGATCCAGATCTGTCAAGTTTGGTCGGTCACTGCGAAAGAAAAGCGAGAGGAAGATCACCAAACTAGCACTTGAGTTAAAGCAGCATTTATGGAGATATTAATGGGCATCTATAACCCTGGCTATCCAACAAGCATAATGCAGTAAAATAGATTGATACCTGAAGATCAAATACCGGGAATTATCGAATGTAAATTATGCAATCACAACATTCAGATTAGTCGGAAACTCACAATTGTATCACTATTCCTCTAATGACCTCTTGCCATGTTTCAAAAGAATATAAAAAATCCGCTTTTTTTTCCTCCGTGCTCACTTAACATACTATTAAGCAATCGAGTATCTACAGCAATAAAATTTTCCGATCAAACAGACAAGTTGAAGCCTTAAATTGACCAGATCTAGTCAAGATTCTTGCCTGTGGCCCAAATTACACATACAGATCCAAACATGTGTTCTACAAGATCAAACAGAGTTCAAAACGATCTGCCGCGATGCCAAGAACGCCTTTAATCACTCGTATTATTCCTTTCCCAAATTGTTCAAATCCGAAAAAGAAAAGAAAATAGAACATAAAAGCGAACGTACCTGCTACTCGTCCTTCAGCTCGCCGGAGACTTCCGATCTGAACCCCGCCGCTGGCGACCAAATCCGATCCGAAACCGCAACGTCGCCTCAGTTGACTCCTCAAGTCATCCAAAGACACAACTCTCTCTCTCTCTCTCTCTCTCTCTGTCTCTCTCTCTCTCTCTGGTAGTGGAAGGCGTGGAAGAGAGAGAGGAGAGAGACAGACGAAGTCAGTTGCGAATCGATCGGATCTCGGGAGATCCAGCAGCAAATCTAGCAAAAAATCTCCTCCGGCTTCGGATTTCGAATCACCTAAACGCCTCCAAAATTTTGGAACAGGAAAAGGAAACAAATAAACGAAAGGGAACACCAAAAACTCGAGCAAAATTTTATGGGAAGAAATAAAATAAAAATAGAAATTAAAAGTTCCCACTAATTTTTTTTAGATGTTTCGTCTCACTTCGTTATCTCGCCGTTCCACCGACTGCTCCCTAAATTTGTTCCGACCGCTTCACGCCAACGTGCTTTCCCCTCCTTCAGTCCTCTCCCTCTACGGACGTCGGCATAAACGATTACTATGCGACTTGTACACTACGGCCGTCGGATGTGATCTTGACGGGTCCGGGTGATGCAGAGGTAGGTGCAGCTGCCGGATCTGCGCCCCGCATAAAGGGGGAGTTAAATTGAATCACAAGTGATCATTTCACAAATATGATAAGGAAAAACATAGAAAAATGCCGATCCAACCAACCGGAAGGCCGCAGGACACCATTTGTTGATTTCTATTTAACACCAATTGGATAAAAAAAATGAGAAAATACAATAACTATGCAATAAAGTAATTGAAGAAAAAAATTACACTAAGATATTGTTTTTCAAATTTAACTTGTGATCTAATTTTAAAAATATTTTATTTTATTAGTGGTGCAGTAAGCAGCTTTTCAAAAATTCAGTTTTCGAAATAATGAATTTCGACAATTATAATGATAAAAAATAATATATATAGTTAGTTAAAAGAGAAGCTTCCATTATAATTGGACGCTTTAGTGGACTTGAAATTTGACTTCTACAGCTTAACAGAACGGGGATAATTTTCAAACTTGTAGTTCCTGTTCTGGTAGAATTTTGAACCTTTCAAGTGGACCAAGTCTACGTCTCTGACTGGGACGATAAGAACTTGAAATCAATCTTACAGCTAATGGATGAATGATGATGATAATGATGGATTGTGATGCATGTTAACATGTTTTTTTTTGGAACTAAAACAAAAATGGAAATAAATGAGATTTCTCTGCAAATATTAAAATGATATAAAGGTGCAGATATTGCTTATTATGATTGATTATTCGACTTAAATTATGGAAGAAGTCAATACTTGTTAATGGTAAAAGTTATTCCTCCCTGTTCAAAGCAAGCATATGTTCGGATGTTGCTTATCGATTAATGATCATCAGTGTGGTATCGCTTATCGACTGAGCAAAAATTAGCACATAAAGTGAATCGATGTTCCTCTTTGAAAAACACAACACAACTGATACATAAAATATTAATTGGATAAATATATAATAGTAAATTATCTTTTAATGATATACTTAACATGATATATAAATTATGTTTTAAAGAAAAATGATAACAAATATGCAAGTAATCTTATGTATAATAAAATAAATAGTAAAGTTAATTCAAGTAAATTAAGGAAAAAAATATAATTTATTGCAGTTTCCAAAATTATTTTTTTGAAAAAAATAAAAAGCATATTATAAAAGTCCAATATACATATTTATTTGATGCAAAATAATAAGTTTATACATATGAAAAAAACATAGAATTATAATAAATATGTACTTGAGTTATATTTTTATTATTATATAGTTTTTTAGTTAAAATTATCATCAACGTATCCTCGACTTTTAAATAACCTAATTATAATAAAATTATATTCATCACTAAAATTTTTAGTGATATTATTGAGCATATTTATATCTTTATAAGTTTTATTATATTTTTATTGTGTAAACAATTTTTTTGTCATTGTAAAAATTTTGTACTAGAATTATGAGTATGTTTGAGTGAGATTGAAAGAGGATAAAGAGGATGAGGAAAGGATGTTAATTTGGTCGCATTTTTATGAAAAGAGAACAAATGTTACTATTTCATTCATTTACGAGAAATAACTTTAAAAAGAATAAAACACTAAACTTTTCTTATATATAATTATATATCCAAAAATCACTTATGTTCTTATTTGATAACGTATTTGGATTAAAAAAGTGTGATATTTTTTACCAATAAATTTTAATTATAAATAACTAATGACTAGTCATGATAATTATTGAGATAAAAAATAATATAATAATCAAGATTAAAAATGAAAAATAAAAATAGAGAAAAGGACGGAACATACGTATTTGTTATTCTATTGCAAAGGGATAAAAAAATGATTTCACGAATTAAAATAAAAATAGGAAAATGAAGTTTGACGAAATGAAACTAATTATACTCATTGTTTGGCTATATTTTCAAAATAATGGGATATTCCCATATTTATTATGCTACAAGACGGCCCTAATAATCTATTTTTCTTTCAATATCAAAATAGAGTGTAAAGGAGATGAAGATATATTTAAAATATATTTTTTTATTTTATCCTTACTTAATAAAAATATATAAATTCATATATACTGATATATCTGTTTAAATTTATTACTTAAGTTGTACTCTCCTCCATTTCCTCTAGTTATGCATTCAAACAAGATTAATTTTTTCATCTTTATACTTTTCTATTCTCTTTCCCTAATTTCTCTTCTCTTAACGATTGTTTAACCTATCTTAAGTGATTGAACACGAGAGATTAAGTTGGCTTACAAGACAATTTTTGCCTTCGTTTTTTTAACTTGCAAACTTTGTGAATTTTTTGCTTTCATATTAAATTTCATTGATAGAATTTGAATAATTAAACTATGAGGACAGTTACATTTCTTAAATTTAATTGGGTCCCATAAATAAACTCAATTTTGTTTTCATAGTTATTATAGATTAGAATTAAATAAATAATCGCTAGGGTTACTGAGTTGTGATTAAAAATGATGCAGGTTAATCATTTATTGCTATCCTACAAAATATTTTTTTTTAAATGTGTTATGATAATTTTATATATATATATATATATATATATAATTTTGGTGATATTCATGTATCACATGAGTTAATAAATTAATAATTATTAATATTAATATTTTGGATCGGGTATTGGGTTGCCACTCGTTGAAGCATTCAAAACTTTTTGAGTTGAGTAGATTGATTTCTTCCAATTTTTTTTTTTTTGCATTGGGTCAGGTTGATTGAGTTGGCAGGTTGGGATGTCAGACCATGCTGACCCCTAGCTCCACCATTTAGAAACCCGATTTAAACCTTTCTCCATCTTTATTCATCATTTGCTTATTTTGGTATACAGAGTGAAGGTGTTCAACCCAATGAATTCAATCATTTGGATCGATCTGACTTAAGTCGGGGCGATTCGAATATTTGGTCAGACCGGGTATGAGTAGAGATTTTTCAATTAGAGCAAATTCGATCTGATGATTTATTATTATTTTTTTAAAATAGACTGGTTTCATTTAGTTTAAAACTTAAATTTTATTTGAATATACAATCTATTAAAATAAGACACTTAAGTTTTCTAAGAAATACTTAAATATTTAAAAAAATATATTTCATGTTTCAAAATAAAAATTAAATAGAATGATCCGTATTAAATATAACAAAGAAATGATTGGGCGTTTTAATCCAACCATTGGATTTGATCATAGATGAGACAAAGTTGGACGGATTGATTGATTCGGACGCCGGTGAAATCTCTTATATATTTTCTTTGATAAAAAGCGTGAAAAGATACTTCATTTTTCTTCTGAAAAAAATGAATATGCAATCTCTTCTTCTGGTAAAAGATTAACATTGGATCAATAATTATTCATTTGAATAAGATGTTACTTTATTTTGATTTTAATTGTTCGATTTGACGCCTTAACGATTTGTTGGAGTTCTTTTCCTCCACGAAATCGACTTCATCCGTGGCTTTGATTTTCTACGTCGAATGTTGCTCAATCAATGTCAGTGAGTAGACAGAAAGTTTGTTTTGGCATTTTGGGACTTCTTTATTAATTATCGTTTTGGATGTAGTCTGAGTCGGAAAAAATGACACAAAATTGGTATGATCAGCACATGGATGAGTTGATTAACTGGTAATTGTACTAATCTCATATTAAAAATAATAATTATTTATAATTATAAAAAATATTTAATTCAATTTCAAAATGAGATTAACAACTTCTACTTCAGAATTACTAACTTTCTCATTACTTAACTTACAATTTAAATCCGTTAAACAATTAAATTACTATTGTTAACTATTACTTCATATTTATAATTTATTCAAACAATTTGGATTTGGGTGCAGGGGTGGACCCACGTATATTTCGAGGTACTTTTTCTTTAAACTACAACGGAGAAAAATAAAAACTAAACTTTTAAACGAATTTAATGTTTGAAATGAAACTTTCAATCATATGTTTCTGATTAATCTAATTTTGTATTATACCATATATTCATGTATAATTTTGTCCACCAAATTTCATATTTTAAATGTTTAGACTGATGGACGTCAGATGGCATTTTAGTGGGGAACGTTTAAAAAATAGCTTGAATATTTAAAAAGGAACAAAAAGAATATGCTTTTCGAAAGTTTACAAACTTGGTTGTGGGCATATATGTGATCATCCTCTATTTTGATAGAGGAATTGAAGTTTTGTACCTAAAATTCAAAATGATCTACAATAATCCATATTAAAGTTTTTTTCTATTACTATCTGATTTTCCTAGACTAACTTCATTCATTATTTTTACTTCATTCATTCTCTTCATCGACTAAGAAGTGACAACTTGGATTCCTATCTTGGGCTACTAAATGACTATAAACGAGCTTTAACTGGATTACAAATCCTTCGTAGTGGAATAAATTTGAGTGTGATTTTACAAACTATCACCATATCTTGCTAAAGTAATTTATGTTGGAGCCTACGTACAATCCAGGGAAAGTATAATCATGAACTACTCAATAAAGAATGCATCCTTTGAAAAAAATTATTGTAACGCCCCCAAATTCATACTCCACCACACGACAGAATATAGACTCGGGAACGCTACGATAATATTTTTTTGATTTGACTTTGATCAAAAGAATGATCAACATTATGCGGAAGCAATAATTTTAATATAAAATACTCTAGCCAAATAAAATATTATTTTATATTGTTCCGTAAAATAAAAGATAAAACTAATTAAATTTTGTAAAATCAGTTGCTAAACTCTTATCATGTGCAATCCTTCATATCACGAACATCTACATCATCAGTGCCATCACCTATTCGTCATTACTCTCTCACCTGCATGATCAAAAGCAGGGGAAAAGCAATATCCCATGAGCAATTAAACCCAGTATGTAATAACAATAATTAATAGAATAAAGCATATATTAAAGTAATATCAGAAAATATATAACCTCAATACTACCCTTTGCTATATTTTATTCTTTACATATTTACCTTTCAATTACCTTTTCAGTAACCATAACTTAGTCATGGACCCATCAGTCACGCCATCAAGATGCGTAGTAGTTGCAATATATTGTTGGTCCATATTTAGTTCTTTCTTTCATTAGCAAGAACATCAGTCGCATCAAGATGCACAATAGTCAGTATGTTCAAGCTCACTTTATTCTTTCTTTCTTTATCTTATCTTGATTATAACAATTAATATGTGAATCTTTACCAGGCGCAATGAGATTCAGGTTGTCCCGATGCAAGCACGACTAGCTAGGTCATGAATCAGTAGTAATTAGTCGGGTCCACTCTCGCAATTAGGGTAAACCATGCGGTCAGGATAAAATCTTGTAGTCGAGATAAATCTCGCAGTCAGCGGGGCCCTCCTCTTCATGGGATAATTTCAATTACAAATATTAGTAGTTTTTAAGATTATATAGTTAGTGGTGGAGATCATGATAACCTAGGAAATAATTATCAAGATAAACAAGCATTATAAAACAACAATAGCATGGATAATTTTTATCTGGCAGAACACGGTCCGTGTCATCTTATGACACGACCCGCGTCTGGGTGAGAAACGAGCATGGCATTCTCGATCTCGAGAAATGGTCCGTGTCAGGTGGCGCGGTCCACTTTGGCAGGCGTGTTTGTTTCCTAGGCGAAAACGATTAGCATCCGATATATGTATCATATATCAGTATATCGTCCAACACGGTCCATGTCAGATAAAACACGGGTCATGCTAGGTTTAGGCTTCAACTTGTAGTGACGTGATCTATGGAGCACCGATCGTGTCAAAGGGTGACATGGCATGTGTTCCTTAATGTGGAAGGTGAGCAAAACGTGGCCTGCATCCTGAAGACGCAGTCCGCGTTCTAGGCGTCTCACGTTGTCCGGCAATGCGGCCTGTGATGTGAACGCTGAGGTCGAGTTATGCAGGGGACACGGTCCGTGATGTGGGGTCATGCGACCGATGTCCAGGTGGAAGACGGTGCAGTAGTCAAACACGGTCCATGCTCATAGGCGACGCGACCTGTGTCCGGTCATCCTCTCGTCATCCGAGGACACACAACCTGTGTTCACGTGATGCGGCTAGTGTTTCGTGGAACCAGGCCATGTTGGGTACGACATGTTCCATGTACGATCATCGATGCCTTATATTAAATCAATATATATGCAGTATTATATAGGTGATCCTTTAATTTACATACCTTCGTTTGGTTTTCCTCTTTCACGATGTCTTCTTCTTCTACTCCACCAAGGGAGAGATAGATAGATAGATATATATATATATATATATATATATATATATATATA